>OVBA01000393.1:0-69513 GCA_900406435.1 Lepidium aucheri
GATTATGATAGTAGTCAAGTTGTATTATGCTTGTATTCTTCGGTTAGTTATTGTGTCTATTTTTTGTTTAATTAGGTTGTAATGGGTTGTATTAATTAATTTATTAATAATTTTCTTCCAAATTTTTTTTTTGATTTTTTAAAAATTACTTTACTTTCTTCCTTTTTATTTTTTATTTTTAAAATTTTATTTTTGTTTTTATTTACATATATATTTTCCTCAAATTTTTAAATTTTTTCTTTGGTTTTCTAAATCTTTTTTGGATTTTTTTGAATTTTTTTCGATTTTTTGAATTTTTTTTATTTTTTAATTGCGCTGTACACGTGTTGTTTCATCAGCCGTACACGTGTCGGCCATCTATGCAATGATGGAGACTTAACCGTTGACTAACGGTCAATATAGAAATCGGCCACAATGAAAAAGTTCATATACGTTTTTTAAAATTTTAAGCATTAAATTAAGATATAAGATAGATTCAAAAGTTCATTAAGAAATCGGCACTACAAAAAAAGTTCATTAAAGTTTAGGCCCTTTTCCCGACAATAGACAATATACTACCTTAAATCTGGTAGACAAAAGTGATCAAAACAAAATATCTGGTCCACAACTGCAATGACTATCTTTAAATTTTGGTTTGTTTTCTACAACTTCGCCTACAATTTTTTTAACGGCTATTGATGTTAAATGCAAAGTTTAAACAAGTTGGTGGAAATAACTAAACATAAGTAATCTTTGGAGATTCTGTCCTCAATGATATTAAATGATTGAAGGATAGGAAAGAGGAAAAATTTTCGATGATAGATATGATGTCGATCAAAATGCTGGGAATTGTCGTGAGGTGAAAATCATTTTTGAGAGCTGATAAGAGAGTACGAATGTCATATTTGATTCAAATATTTGTCCGATTTTGATTTTTGGCTTCTTCAAGAGCCGCTTTTAAAGGCACAGCTCTCGCTTGTAGAGCAGAGATCACATGTGTTGAGCATGATTTGAAGTGGTCTCGAGAGTTTGGTAGTGACAGAGAGACAAAAATCCATCCGAAGCCAGCTATATTAACATCCGATCTCTAAGAGACATCGACTTGACATTTGATGTGGTGGCTAGAAACTTCACAGATTCGATCCGGGTTACGAAGGTGATCATTCAAAAGTTTTGGATCTTGAGCATTTTGCCATTCTTTTGCGCTCTTAATTGTGTTTAATAGCATTTTATCTCCAGTGATATTATGTTGGTTGAATTGTATCTGATTCCTAGATGTCTAAATCTTCCATATAATCCAAGGAAACAGAGGTGCGGAGATCAATCCTAAAGAGGAAAAACCTTGGGTTTTGATACCTTTTGGAGGCTTTCGAGAACAGAGGAGAAACTTGCTAAGGTGATCTTGCAAGCGTGAGGACTCTTTGCCTATATATCCTACAAAAAAGGACAGTAAAAACAAGATGGATTGCATTTTCGGGTTGTTGCATAACATAATTCATCTA
This sequence comes from Lepidium aucheri, assembly GCA_900406435.1. Classification (NCBI taxonomy): domain Eukaryota; kingdom Viridiplantae; phylum Streptophyta; class Magnoliopsida; order Brassicales; family Brassicaceae; genus Lepidium; species Lepidium aucheri. Next base: position 1,482 of record OVBA01000393.1, read on the forward strand.
AGGTAATGTTTCTTTTTATGAGATGGTCTTCTATTGGTAGGACTCTTGATATGATTTTTCACAGTAGTATCTTGATTTTAGGCTCCACACCATTTTATTCCAATTGTTAGGGTTTCCATGTGGTCCTGTGGAGTAACATTATTAAGATGGCTACTACGAGTAATATGATACCATGTCTTAGTGGTGTATGAACCAGAATTATGGTGAGACCAGCAAAGACGATTTGGAGCCCCAGATTAACTAGGTTTTATAGCTTAAAATCCTCAGAGTGTGAAGGGAATAAAGTGTTGATCTTGCTTGTATCCTATTCTTTGGTATTAAAATGAATAGGTTGTCTGTTTTTCTCATTTTCTAATGGAGCTCCGAAAGGTTGGATAACTTTTGAAGATAGAATCAATGGTTCATTCCATGCTTTTACTGAAGCACCATTTCCCACTGCCCAGTGTAAGTTTTCGTTAAGGATTTCTCTTCCATATAGGATCCCAGGATAGTTGTGAGAATAATTTTGGCTTGGATCCACATCTAAGAAGCTTTTTTCTTGACAGTATTTTTCTAAAAGGTCTTGTCTAGTAGAGAATCAGGGTTCTCCAAAATTTTCTAGCCAATCTTTTCTAGAAGAGCCTTATTAAAGTCATCAATCTCCCTGAAACCAAGCCTACCGTTCTGCTTAGATTGTGTAAGGTTTCCCTAAGCAAACTAACATATTTTCTTATGGTTTGAGTTACTACCCCATTAAAAACATGTCAAAGTTGATTGGGTTCTTTTTGTCATTGGCAAAAAGAATCAGGATAGCATGGTTTGGCATTAAGGACAAGAGACTTTTAACCAGGATTTGTTTTCCGATAGCAGATAGGAATCTATTAGACCAACTGAAGGCTTTCTGATAGAAACAATCCACAATGGAGGCTAAAAGATCATGTTTCTTCCCACCAAAGTGTTTAGCTAAGCTAAGATACTTTCCAACTCCACCCTTGTTTGTGATTCCTAGTTCAAGAAATAGAGGGTTGTGCAGAAAATGTGATATAGGATTTTAGCTCGTTTATCTTCTGCTCTGAGATAGCTTCATAGGTACCTAAAACATCCCTTAGAGCTTTGTTATTCTTTAAGGTGGGCTTACAAAAGAACATTGTGTAGTCTGCAAACAAGAGATGTTTATACCTTTCATAGTCCAGATAGAATTTCGCTACATAGGATAAAGATGTAGGGTGAAAATGGGTCTCCATGCGGATGCCCTGTTGTTGACTCACTTTTCCTTAGACAGGTTCATTGATGATGAATTTCACAAATTGAGTATGAAACCCCAACTTTAGGAGAACTTGTTTGATAAAAGCCCACTCCAACATGTCATAAGCTTTACTCATATCGGGTTTTACCGCCATAAATCCATGTTTTTTAGTTGTTGATTTCTTGAGATAGTGTAGGAGTTCATGATTGATTTAACACATTGTCATGGATTGATCTTTTTTGCACAAAAGCAGATTGGTTTCCAGAGATGGTGTTTGGCAAGAGAGGCTTCAAGCGATGGGCCAAGATTTTTGCTATGATCTTATAGTATATGTTGTAGATGGCTATAGGGCGCTAATCCACAATTCCTTTGAGTTTTTAATCTTGGAAATAAGGCACACATAGGTATTATTTACTGCTCTTGGCATCCGACCAGGTTCAAAGAAATGGATAATCTCTTTTGATAGGTAAAGCTCAATGTTCTGCTAGTGATTATGAAAGAAACTGGCTAAGATTCCATCAGGTTATGGGGCCTTGTCCAGATCAATGTCAAAAAATGTCTTTTAATATCAACTTTGGAGGGTAATTACACCAAACTTGAGTTATCTAAATCTGATATTCTTTTGTGTAGGGTTTGCGAGATGACAATATCTCTTGTTTCTCTATTTTCCGGTATTGAAGTGAATATTTTTGGCAAGTACTTGGAAATGACATCAACAATTTTGAGTTCTAAGTAAAAATTGCCTTATGCATCTTCAATGATTGAGAATTTGTCTCGTAGTAGCATAAAAGATTCATGTATATTATCCCCTAGCTTGAGCCATTGGATTATACTCCGTTGTTTCCAATATTCTTCCTCCTTTTTTAATTCTTTTTTGAGTTCTTTGTTTAGACATTGGATGATACTTTAATATGTGTTTTGAGAAGATATTTCCTTATCCAAACGTATTTGAGAATGCCAATGGTTTCCAGATTGTTCTTCTTGTTTACTTTGCTCCGGTCACTATGGCACCATGTAGCAGTTAAGACATCGAGTGATAGAGGAGTTAGGTTCTCCAACCATACCCTCCACAAGTTGTCAAACTTTGGAATTAAATTTTAATCTTTGATCGCATCTGAAGATTTTCTTATACTTTTTGGTGGTGGTGTTAAAAAGATAGCAATGGATCTATAATTTGACCCCTCGAAACGAAAGTATTGGCTCCTTTCATATGAGAATTTTTCTGCCCATAGACTATTTACCATAGCTCTATCGAGGCGACACTTGAGCGTATGATTATGTCTAATTCCTCTCTAGGAGAGAAAGTTTTCATTGAATATCAGACCATCTAGGTCACATGTAGAGATAAAGGATCTAAACTCCACAAAAGAGGTTTTTGTCCGAGGTACTCCTCCTTGTTTCTCATTGTTACTTCTGATTTCGTTAAAATCTCCTTATACCAATCATGCTTCGTCTATGATATTTGCTATAATTTGAAGTTTTGTCTAGAGATCTTTTCTTTTTGAATGGTCTGGTTCTTCATATAAGAAGTTGGAGCATAAGCTCTTTCCCTAAATTTTTATCTTAGTATCAATGTAGTTATTGCAGAAGTTAAGGGTAGTAATATCCACTTCACTTTTCCAAAAGATGGCTAGACTTCCGCTATTTGTTGCTGGTGGGGCAATAGCAAAGAGTGAGGGTAGTTTAAAATTTTCAAGAAACTTGCAACTTTTACATCTGTATTTTTGGTTTATAAATGAACAATACATTGCAGGAGATCCGTTGAAGGATCTCTTTTAGCCGCTAAATTGTTAGAATGTTCTCAAGTCCTTGACAATTCCAACATACAAAGGCTAAGAAATGGGTCTCGACCAAAAAAAAGGCTAAGAAATGGGTAGAGGTGGATCTTGAAAATCCATTCGTGTTTGTTTATAATCAGAGTTTACTGTTGCCCTCAGCTCAACTTGTAGACTTCTACTTGAGCAAGATTAATTAGGAGGTTGATTTATATTAGATCCAACATCATGAGCGAAGAATAACTCTCTATGGCAATGAGAGATTTGCAATCCAGATGTTAAAACGGTGTCTTGGGATTGGTGGCTTAGCAACGACACATCTTCTCTTCACAATACTTCCTCCAATTGATGAACTATAGATATATTTGTTCTTTTGCCCTGGAGGGTGTCCTAGACGCTTTTTGATAGGTGTTTTCTTTGTCCCATGAGATGGTTGAGCCTTGGATTAAGTAGGTCTTAGTCTACGCTTAATTGGAATCCTTTTTTGGATATTCATAGCTTCAGTGTTACTGGTAGGAAGAAGGTTTTTGGTGTTGGATAGAGCATTGAACACCATATGTTATGCTGCTTCCCAAAACTTCCTTCGACTTTAAGCAATTCTCATACTTTATTTCCTTAGGGCCCTCTCCGTTGGGTTATCACTTATCACATACTGAACCATGATATCTTGAAGCTCTTCCATGGTTATCTCCACAACATCATGAGAGTAAGGTATGAGAGCTGTGGTGAGGATATCATTTCTTTCAAGCGGTTGCTTTTTGCCTTGTTTCAAAGAGTTATCACCCTTGTTAAATCCGTTGATTTTATTACTTTCAGGGATTTTCTATCAAACGAAATATGTGGTTCTAGCGGAGACTTTCCATATGCACCTAGAGAGGAAAGCTTCTCCCTAAGGTCAGGGGATTTATGAGTAGTAGCAGGAGCTACTAGTGATACCCTTCTATATCCCTATCAGGTATTGGTAGTATAGTGTTCACCTTTAGCTTGTTTACCATACCCTGAATCATGAGAATGAGTTCCAGTTCTTGGTTCCTTGGCTCTCCGAAAATCATCTTTGCTTTAGTAGTAGTTAGTGGGGGGGGGGGTTTAAGACATTCAGCTTCATGCTTACTACTTTTGTAGTCGCTGTAATGGTAACTACTTCTGGAATTAGGATGGTGAACTTATGGGATTGGTGGTCTTCGATAAGCACTTCTCTTTTTGAGAGACTCCACATTCCTCTTGTAATTATGCTTAAGACTAGGTTTAAAAGTTATGACCATGGTTTGTTCTTTCTCAAAATCTTTCCTTTCATGAGTTAATTCACCATAGGAAAAGCAGTGCTTATCAAGTTTTTCATAGATGAGGGAGGCCTCAACTTCCTCGCCTCTTAAAAATTCAATCACAGTGTTGATGGTGAGAGGTTCCAGACTGTTAACCATGACTCTCACTTTTGCGTAGGTAGTAGTTATGTCCACTTTCTAGACTGTACCTAGGGCTGCTCTAATGCTTTTAAGGTAGTTGTTGACCAGTGGTTTAAGGGTATACCTTATACATGGATCCTAAATGGGATCTGAGATAGGAAATATGGTGAGGTTGTAAGTTCTCATCTCTAGAGGATAACCATCCAATGGGTAAAGTGATATGGCTGCTTATAAGACTTTTTTGGAGCTCCTTTTCAACGAATTTGGAACTTGACAAAGCTCTTTCCTAGATCTGAGCCAACAAGGCTCAAGAAGCATTCCAGAGGTTAGAGAGGAAAGGTATGAGAGACCATACTCTTTGGACCTTAGGGTTTGTAATCCTGAAAATGAGGATGAGAAAGAGAGCTCTTTCACATGCTCATAAGTATTGTATGCATGGATCTTAATCCTATTAGATGGGTACTTTCGAAGGAGAGGATAAATGGGTTTGGCAGTCTCTACTGGCTGCTGCAAGAAAGGAATGAAAACACCGTTGGAGGTATTCCTGGGAGGGCAAGGAGAGTGGCATTTATTTTGGGATGAGACTACATAGCTTTTACCTTTCTCGGTAAAAGAGAAACGACGAGACATGGTAGATTTTTAAAAAGTGAAAGGAAACTTTCGTAGTACAAGACTAGATGGTTCAAAGGACCACGACGTGTCAGCAAAGGGAGGATTGAGTTGGGGGAGGAGATAGCATACTAATGTTGCTTTTCCTTGTAGGGGAACAAAGGAGCTCAACAAAAACTTTATTCCCATGGTTAGACAATGGTTTATAGGCGGGAAAGTGGTTTTAGAAAATTAGAAGAAGCCATATGTAGTATAAACCGAGGTAAATGGGTCTCTGATATTACCAAATTTTGAAGATTTCCAAAAGAGGATAGAAACCATAAATAGAAAGACTCTTTAGGGAAAAACATTTAGGGAAAAGCATTAGAGAGAAAAGATCCTATCTCAACCCCTTTCGTTCTAGTGTATAATAACTTTTGTTATACGTTCATATGTCTTACCAAACATCCTTTGTAACTCTTGCAAAGCTCTAACACACTTTATATAGTATAATGTTAACGCATAAACTTAGAAATTTTATAACTAAACCCTCTTATTATTTTGTTACTGGGTCTTACCTTTTCAAAATTCAATAGAAAATTTTCAAACTAAAACTATGCTGTTTTTCAAAAGAGTTTGAACAAATGCCAAAGTACATGAACCTAATTTTGATATTTTGATTGAAAATGAAAAAACATGAGTTTTTTTTGTCAACAATTGAATCAATAAGATTCAATCCATGACCTAAAATCCTTTTATAATCTATCAACTATAGTGGAGAGAGATCAAATCTTTACTGTCAGAGTCACTAGTTACATGATCCTAACCATCATACAAAGAAGAACAACAAAATATAGGGGCTTTAAAAAGGAAACTTTCAATTAAGAATACTGAATCAAATCTCCTTAACATAGAGAACATAAATATTAGCCCCGAGATTTTGGGTTATACGGATCGGGTCAGGTTGATCGATTATCGGGTATTTACAAATTTTTCAAGTTGAATCATAAATAACCAAATTAAAATAAATATTGGGTTGGTTCGGTTAATGGTTAGTTTGGTTAACGGTTAGTTCGATTATTAATTTTTGTTTTTGAAGAAAGATGAAGAAAATCGAGTGAAGAAGAAGAATTATAATGAAATTGAGGAGAAGAAACGGCCGTGGAAGAGAAAAAGAGAGTTTAGAGTATATAAGGTTTAGAAAATTTTGACTATTGGTTAATTGTTTAGTTAAGCGAAACCGAACCTATCCATTCATATAACCAAATTTTCTATGTTGACTATTCAAATTAAACCTATTGAAAAATAGATAACTGAACCGATTTATCCAAATTTTGGTTCGGTTTGGTTCGAATAAATCAGTTTGGTTTTAATTCCTAGGACTAATAAATATAGGTGAAAATACTTTTCGTGGTTTTTCTTTTGTCAAAATATTTTTGTCTTTTTAATTTTTTTTATATAAAATAGAAAGTACATTATTTAAAATTTTGAGTGCACTTTTTCTAACAAATTGCTAAAAGAATTTTTCGAAATTAAACCAATAGATAACATAGAGAAATTTCATTGATAGCTATAACTTTCCTACTATTTAGTTTTCCAACAACTTTATCTCACATATGGTAGTATCAAAAATCTATTTTAAATACACCCCTATACATACATAATTTTACTGCCATATTTAAGCAAAATATTTTAGGTCAAGCAGAGGTAATGAATGATTATTATTAATTTGGAAAAATTATTAAACCAAAAAATCTACTGTATCCGTTTATTAAGAAATAATTATAATATGGTGTGTAAAAATATACTAATTATTAAAAACAGTGTGTGAAAACATACTAACTACTAATATAGTGTGTGTGATGTTTGAAGATTAAAAACGGTGTGAGAAAACATATTTTTAATAGCAATTACGAATATTTACCACACTTCAAGTGTTAGTCTACCATGGTACCTTGTCAATTTTAGTAGACGTTTCTCCTTCAAACGGACTACTTCATATACACTACCATGGTACCTTGTCAAGTCTCCCAAAGTCTAGCATGGAGAACTATAAAGTCCACAACAGTTCAACTAATAGTCCACTGAGAAATTTCATCCTCAAATCGATACTTTTAAGTCTACCATGCTCAGTTTGTTAACTTTCCCTAAGTCTATTATGAAGGTCCTTAACGTCTACTACACTTCAAATGATAGTCTACTAAGCTTAGAAATTGCATCCTCAAATCGAACTTTTAAATCTACCATGTTGGGTTTGTTAACTTTTCCTAAGTCTACTATGAAGATCTTCAACGTCGACACTACAAAAAAGGTGTATTGATAGCACATTACGATAGCTCAATTTTCGTAATTGCTATTAAAAATATAAGGTGGAATTGATTTAAGAATGATAGCAATCAAGAAAACTAAGCTTTTTAATAACTAAATGGAAATTAAAATTTGTCTTTGCAACTTAAAATTTTAAAATTTTGGTTTTGGAGCCTAATATAATTAGAAGAAGAGGGAACACTTATTCAAATCTTTTTGTTTTGTTTTGTCTAAGTGTTGGCACAAATATAAAAATAATTTTTTCCATAAAGAACAAGAACGAAATTCAGTCTCTTCCTCTATCCACCTTTAACCCTATATCTCTCATCTTCTCCTTTTGCTCTCCCTTTTTCTTAAATTCTTTGAGTTCTTCTGTTCTACGGCAAGGTACTTTGATCTTTCTGTTTTCCAATACTTGAATTTGAAACCGATGGTCTTTAATTTCCTGTGAGTCTTGATTTGATTTCAATGGATTTAGGTTGGTTTTTCTTCTCATTGATTTGGGTAGACTTTTCTTCTCTGAGATAACAAATCGAAGCTTGGTTTCAACATAAGTTTTGATTTCATAAACAATTCGTTTTACTTTTAAGATGTTAACATGCGTGAAATTCATAAGCTTGACTTGGTCTATGCTCAAATTTTACAGTTTTACACTTACAAGATCTTCGGATTCGTTCCATAGCTGATCAATATGCAACAGATGCTACCAAAGGTACCACTATGGGTGTAAAATCCAAATTTCGATTGTGTATATGTGATTTTCTCCCTTCTATTGACATTTCGAGTGCTTTTGTCTCAGTCTCTGATGTTACTACATCTAATTGCTAGTTGTGGTTTGTGATTCATCATTTCCTCACATATATTTATTTCAATTGGAGCTTAGTAAAATTTTGTTAATAGATAATTTTGAGTGTTTAAGGACTGGTTATTGACTCTATTTTATTTTTTTCTGTCTTTTTTTCTTTTTTTCTGGGTAGAACATATAATTAATCTTTTTTGGTAGATCCGAATAATTTAGGATCTATCTATGTTCTTGAAAGTCAAAAGCTTGTGGTTGTTAGGATCTATCAATCTGATGGAAAAACAAGTTTTATAGATTCTTCTTTTTTTGTTCGTTTTTTATATGTGGGGCTTGGTTCTTTATGTCCTTTTTTTAGCGGATATTTATATTAATAAGAAATCTATACTCCAAAAGAGTATAAAACACACAATTAACAACACCAAACCATGAACTGACTCTCTAATAGAACGGACGAGAGTATCAGCTTTATGGTTCAAAGATTTGGGAATAACAAAGAGCGAAAATGCATTAAACAGAGATTTTAACCTGAAAAAATCTGCCTAGTAAATTTGAAAAGCTGGCCAATCTTATGGATTTGATGTAATCTTTATGACGTATGTGCAATCCATTACAAAATCCGCTTCCAAAAACTGTAGAGATATTAAGGACTCTATTGCCCAGAGAAAGGCTTCCATTTTCCGAGTATAGTGCAGAGAGACTTCTTCTTAGCCAACAAGCACCCATACAGGTTCCAGAATGATCATCAGAGAAACACACCCAGCCAATACCCATGTGCAAGTCAATATTTTCCACGACTCGTGGACAAAACACATGTGACCTGTAAAAGCAGGATTGGTTATCGAAGGTAGGGACACCGCTGGCCATAGTACAATATCATTTAGATATCCAGGCTGTATAGAAACTGTTTTTGGATGCCTCACATAGGACCACTCATGGGCATCTTGTAATGCTTGGACAATAATACTGGTGGAGTTTTGCTCATACCCAAAAAACAGTTATCATTCCTAGCTTTCCATAGTAGCCATATTATCCATGGAAAAACTGTAACATCTATTGAATCTGGGACATACTAGAAAAGATATTCCATATTACACCATATTGATTTTTTGGGAAATATATCCGAAGCACAAGGTACACACGATAGTGACCAAACTTGAATTGCATGGGTACATTTAAAAAAACATGATTTATCATTTCCTCCTCTGCTCCTCATCTATCACATCTAGGGTCACACTGAATACCTCTAATATTAAGATTATGCTTAACGGCAGTACATCCTGATAATGATTTCCATATAAAATGTTTGATCTTATATGGACAATCCAGTTTCCAAAGTTTGGCTTGAAGAGCCATAAATTAGGACCTTGTCTAGCAGTCTCAATTAAAGAATTGTTCTCCTTTGTGGCATATCGAGATTAACAGAATATCAACCTGTTTTTGTATAATGCCATCCCCAATAATCAGGTCGTGTCCTATATGGAATAGGTATCCCCAATATTAATTCAACTTCCGATGGAATAAAGTATTGTTGTAAGATTTTTTATGTCCTTTATTATTTGGAGGAATACATAAAATACCCATTTGTTGGTTGGATTCACGAACATTCAATTTCAATTTGGTCTCCCCAATTATCTATGTAGGACATATGTGAGATGACAAAGAATATAGCAAAGCCGATCATTGAGGAGCAGATACCAAAATATCAGATTGACTCTGTTGATTTTAAAACTCTTACACTTGGCTCTTTCCCCCTACATTTTGAGGTCTGGTAATGCTTTACTCTTATTTTAAGTCTCTACTAATATTTGTTGTTCTCATGTTATAACTAAGAGTTGGGGGAGTTGGTGGTGACAAAAAGTAAGACCACTTGCCAAAGATGATTATGAATTGATTTCAGGACTTACAAGCTATAATTTTGAACGGTTTGGAGCTACCATCAGAGGAAATGCGTAAAAATTATGTGTGAGTAAATCTCAATTGCTTTGCAGTTAACACATATGAAGTCACTTCAGTAAAGTCCCCTTTCCATTACTTAGGAACATGTTCAAGGCAAAGAAAACATTAATATCGCTTTAACGTTTTCGGCACACAGAGACTTCTGATAGTTTTTGAAGATGGAAGCATTTCAAAGGAAAAAGAAGTATATATATATCTATCTATACATGTTTCACCACAAGAATTAGGTTAAAGAATCCAATATCTGATCATCAAATCACTTATTTTGTCAACTCTTTATCATGTAATGTATACTTAATTGAGAATTCATTGAATTGATGGATTGATTTGATTTATCTATAGTTACCTCATGCTCAGCTTTCATAGAAAGTTGAAGGACTTCTTGTTATGGGTTGAGGAAGATCTTGGAATTTTTGGTCCAATTACATTGTAAGTTTTCATACTTGCCAAATTTCTAGTTTCCTCTTTCTTAACTTTAGTTTCAACCATTTATGTTTTGCTGACATTGATTCTGGCAACTTTAAGTAATGTTGCAATAAGGCTTTTTGTCTCACTGAAATTTGCAGGCCTTTTGGCTTATATTCCACTTACATGTTCCAAATTCATGCTGCAAGACTAACATCATGATAAGCGAAGTGACTGAAGATTAAAGATGGTGCAGTTTGGAGGTATTCTTTTGAAATCGAGTATATAGAAGATATTGTGCAATGTTTTAGTGTTTTGGTTGTATGATATTTAAAAAGGAAGGTAGTATTTGTAGTTAGATGATGTCAAAAATGTATGGATACATGTTTTTGGATGTTTAATATATATATGGATTAGATTGAGACGATGTCTTATGTATGTTTAATGTATATCAGATTTGTTTTAGGCAAAAATAACAAATATAATCGCCTATTGCGTACCAAATATATGTACCATATATATATATCCTTATCGTTCTAAATGTTACAGCAATATTATCTAGTTACGTAGAATTAGTTTACAACATATAAATATTGCTATTATAAAATATATTACCACATTTAATAAGTGTCATAAAATACTATCAATATCATAATATTAAATGCGATCATAAAAAATAATATAATAGCATACATAAATAATGGTATTGTACGGGTAGAACCTACTATATCTGTCGATGACATAGCATTAGTGAAAACACTATGTAATAGATATGATAACATCTTTTTTGCGCTAATGATATATATTTTTCTTGTAGTGTCTACCACACTTCAACTAATAGTCTACCTTACGAGATGTTTCATCTTCAACTGGACTACTTCATATACTCTACCATGATACACTATCAAGTCTCCCAAAGTCTACCATGAAGAACTATAAAGTCCACCACACTTCACTAATAGTTTACTACACTTAGAAATTTTATCCTCAAATTGATAATTTTAAGTCTACCATGCTGAGTTTGTTAACTTTTCCTAAGTCTACTATGAAGGACTTCAATGTCTGTCACACTTCAACCAAGAGTCTACTTAGCTTACAAATTTTTTTCTCAAATCGATACTTTTAAGTCAATCATGTTGGATTTGTTAACTTTCCCTAAGTCTACTATAAAGGTCTTCAACGTCTACCACACATCAAGTGATAGTCTACCTTACCAAACATTTCACGTACAACTCGACAACTCCATATACTCTACCATGATACATTATCAAGTCTCCCAAAGTCTACCATGAAGAACTATAAAGTCCACCACACTTCAAATGATAATCTACTATGATTAGAAATTTCATCCTCAAATCGATACTTTTAAGTCTACTATGATGGGTTTGTTAATTTTTCCTAAGTCTACTATGAACGTCTTCAATGTCTATCACACTTCAACTGATAGTTTACTAAGCTTAGAAATTTTATTTTCAAATCGATACTTTAAAGTCTACCATACTGGATTTGTTAACTTCTCCTAAGTTTACTATGAATGTATTTAACGTCTACCACACTTCAAGTGATAGTTTACCATACCAGACATTTCACCTACAAATGGACGACTTCATATACTCTACCATGACACATTGTCAAGTCTCCCAATGTCTACCTTGAAGAACTATAAAGTCTACCACACTTCAACTAATAGTCTACTACACTAAGAAATTTCATCCTCAAATCGATACTTATAAGTCTGACATGCTGCGTTCATTAACTTTTCCTAAGTCTACTATGAAGGTTTTCAACGTACGTCTACCACACGGTAAACAATAATCTACTATGCGAGACATTTCACCTACATATGGACTACACGAAACTCTACCAAGGTACCGTGTCAAGTCTACCATGAAGAATTTTAAAGTCTACTACGTGACAAACGACAGTCAACTGAACTTCAAATTTCATCCCTAAATGGATACTCTAAAGTCTACCATGCATGGTTTGTAAATGTTACCAATGTTTACTATGAATAACATTCAAGTTTACCACACGTCAAACCTAAGTCTACCAGAGTAGAAGTTTTCTCTCATATTTCAATACTCCAAACTCTACCAAGCTAGCTTGTAAACAATACAAAACTCTACCATGAAAGACTTCAAAGTTTACCACACATCATTGATAAGTCTACATAGTATATATTTCAACAAGGAATCTAGGCTCGAAAGTCTACCAAACTATCTTGTAAAGTCTATCACGCATACATTACAAGTCACCATATAATTTAAAGTCTACCATGCTTCAGATTCTTTAGTCTGGTAGACTTATAAAGCACGATATGCTGATATGGCAGTTTTTATTAATAGTATTTCCGTATTTACGTTTTTTTCAAAGAAAAGAAAGATAAACTTGTATTTTAAACCTTTTAGACATTATTTCAGTAATTATCAAATAACACACACCATATTAATAATTACATCTATGTCACATACCGTATTAGTAATTACATACATTCCATACACCATATTAATAAATCACCTTTTTCTAAGTGTTTTTGTATTTTTGAAACTTTTGGGTGCATTAACTTTTTTCAGCGAGAATAGCAACTTTTGTTTTCTGATTTCCTCCAATTGCTTTCACTGAGCTCGCCTCATTAATGACGGTTACACACAAGTTCGTGCTTCACTTTCATTTTTTTCTTCTACAATATCCATTACCTCCTTGCCGCCTCTGGCTTGTGACCACTTCTTCAATTCTATGTTTTTCAAAAATAGTAAAGTCCTAAAAATAATAAAAATAACATTTATCTATTTTAGAGTAAAAAATGGAAGTGGATTTAAGAGGAAGTTACTCTAAAATAGCATTTAGAGCAAAATATAGCATTGAGTTGGAGATGCTCCTAGCGATGTTAGTGTAAGTTCTAGATTTGAGCATTTTGGTATCTGTTCGGGTTTGGATTAAAACTTTTCGAGTTTTGGATTTTCAGTTCCATTGATTTAAGATCTATTTAGGTATTTTTATTTTTTGGGTCAGATATTAATTTGTATAAAAAATCAAAATTAGTAAAGATTTAGTTAAAAATATCTAAAAATTTTTAAACTTAATAAAAATGTATCTGATACCCATTCGGTTTAGGTTTTGGTTTGGTTCTGCTTTTTTAGATCAGTTTCAAATACCAGGTTTTATGCCCATAGTTTGGTTTGTAGTCATTCTTGATTTGGTTTGGGTTCGATTCTTTTTTTAGATCAGTTTTGGTCAAAGTTTTGAGTATTGGGTTTTATGCTCATGGTTAATTGTATCTATTATATTACATGCTTCAATTAGACAAACACTAGTTTCTATCAATTTAGATACCACGTACTCTTTTCTTTACCTCCTGTAGTTGTCATGCCTATTGGTGATACCCAAATAAGGGCAAGCCCATCAAAACGAAGATAAGCCCATCCAGAATTTTGGCCCAGAAAGAGAACGAACGATGCAATACGCGCGAGGTGAAGTTTGACGAGCTGAATTAGCACTCGAGATAATTAGCGAGAAATGCAAAATTGACGAGCTGATTGAGAAAGCAGGATCAATCACGGAATCAACGGGCTGAGCAAATCACGGAGAATGAGACAATAAAAGGAAAGTCGGACTCAATCAACATAAATGAAGATTCGATTAAGTTCACCAAAAAAGCTATGTATAAATACAACGATTAAACCCAAGAAATGTTAACAATAATATTCGATAAATACAGTACAATTTCACTGGTCCAAAAAATTTCTACTTGTATATTGTTGATCTTGGATCAGAACATATTCGAGTATCAACAATTTGGCGTCGTATGTGGGGAGAACAGTGAGCGAAAACAAGCGCAAAGTCAAGACCTAGCACCAAAGATGAGGGACATAGGAATTTCGGCAGACATCACCGGAAACCAACCAAGGGAACACAAGGAACCCGAAGCAACCTATGACTCAGGAAACATTGTCGGCGGAGCCATCTCGGACAACCACGTACTAGCGACAATCTCATACAATCATGGAATTGAGAGAAATGGCCTCAACGGCGATGGATCAGGTACGACAGAGAGAGTTAAGGAATCAGGAGCTGCAACTTCAAGTCCAACGACAGGAGGAAGAATTCAGGAGACAACTTGCAGAACTTCAAGAGATGGTCACGGGAGCTAGAAACTCAAGAAGCGCCATCGGACAGGATGCCGTTTCCATAGAACATCCCAATGGAATCTTGCAAGGGGCACGCACGCCAGAAACTGGGGACAGAACGAATCGACTAGTAGCCTGGGCAAACCCCTTAGTTCGGGAACCATTTCGCAAGATGAGGTGCACAAAGAATCCCCAACAAGTCTAACCGATGTGAGAGCCCTAAAAGACCGGCTGGCCCAGGTGGAGGCCGCATGCCGTGACCTCCAAAACAAAATACAACGGCCCACCTCCCAAGAAGGAGGGCTCCAGAATGGGTACCAAACGGAAGATATCCTAAGGTTATGCGAGCTCCAACAAATGATGAAGAAAATGCAGCAGGAGTACGCAAGCATACATTCCGAACTGCATCGCTTAATATCTACGGCACCCAAAATCTAGTACGTGACCGAGCAAACGGGACACACATCCTTTACGAGGAGAATTACGGGGGCACGCATTCGTGACGTGGGAAAGATTAAATTCCTGCAATACTCGGGGAACACGGACCCTATAACGCACTTAAAATCATTCCGACTAGCAGCCGAACAAACTTACCTCGAGAGTGACGAAAGGGATGCAGGATTTGCAGGTTCTTCTCCGAAAATCTAATCAAACCGGCTCTGGATTGGTTCTCGACCTTACCTAAGGAATCTATAGATGGGTTCGAGCAGCTCGCGAAGGTGTTCCTAAAGCACTACTCTATCTTTATAGAGAACCGTACCACTATTGACAGCATGCTCAACCTGACCTAGATGAAATTCGAACCGCTATGAGAATATATAGCTCATTTCAAGGAAATGAAGTCAAGAAGCGTTAATGTCCCTAACGACATGGCTTTAATCACGCTGAAAAGAGGAATATGGCAGGCCTCGACTTTCAGCCAAGATTTGATGTTCCGGCCTCCTAGCTTGTTAGACGAGGCACTTTATAGAGCAACTCACTTTATTAACTGGGAGGAGGGAAGATACGAGCTCAGACGCCCTGAGGAGCCAGCGAAGTGCTTCGAAAAGAAGGAAGCAGCTAAAGCGCATTCGACAACGAGCAAAGTTCAAAGCAATAACCAAAACAATAAAGTTACGACAGGTCATTACTCATTCTCAGTCAGGAAATTTAGAAGCAAAAAACTGCTGGACATGTTGAAATATTGTGATTACCACCAGACACACGGCCACACGCTGGAGGAGTGCACAGTGGTCAAATGGCTCAAGGAAGAAGGAAAATGGGAGGAAGGAATGAGAGGAAGAACGATGGGGAACGCAAAAAACGAGATAGAAACTCCACCGAAGAAGAGGAGACTATAGAGGTCGGAGAAAACAAGGAAACCACCAAGCCACGAGTTGGATTCATCATAGGAGGGTCCAGCTTGTGCGGAAGCTCGATTAACTCCATAAAAGCACATCAACGGAAAGTAGAGATGCGACCCCCGAGCTCTAACGTAAGTCGGAAAGACAACCTGACAATCGTAACCTTCAGAGAAAGCGAAACAGCACACCTCGATAAGCCTCACGACGACACGCTCATAATCGAGCTTGACGTTGGGGGAGTAGAGCTGGCAAGGATCTTGGTCGACACAGGCAGTTCCGTCGACCTTCTAATCTATGACGCCTTCAAGAGAATGGGCCTGGAGGACAACGAGCTGGTTGGAGGAAAAACCACCTTAGAAAGTGATAGCCTCGACGTACCATCAATGCGTGAAGTTCCCAACGAGCGACGAAGAAGGAGTCATATATAGGAGCCAGTCCGTGTCACGGCGATGCTATCAGGAGAATTTTAAACAAACTCGGGGCCAGACTTTGTAGCAATTAACCGATAAGCCACCAGTCACCAGGAAAAAGACGGAAGAACTAGCCAACAGAAGACCTGAAGAAATCAAAACTACCAAGATAGTCACCGACCCGGATCACCCCAATCGAGAACTGACCATTGGAGCAGATTTAGACCTAGCGATCCGTCAAGACCTGGAAAACTTCCTCAGGAAAAACACGGCAACATTTGCCTGGACCCCGCAGGATATGAAGGGAATCGATCCATCGGTAACAACACATGAGCTAAGCATCGATCGAACTTACAAGCCGATCAAATAGAAATGAAGAAAGCTTGGACGTGACAAAGCCAAAGCAGGCCGAGACGAGATAGAAAGGCTACTAAAGATGGGAGCGATAAGAGAAGTCAAGTACCCTGATTCGCTGGCAAATCCAGTAGTATTACGAAAGAAAAATGGCAAATGGAGAGTGTGTGTAGATTTCACCGACCTCAATAAAGCATGCTCGAAGGATAGCTACCCACTCCCGTAAATCGACAATGTGGTAGAATCAACCGCGGGGAACCAGCTGATGTCCTTCATTGACCCCTTCTCGGGCTATAATCAAATCTTCATGCACCCAAACGACGAGGAAAAAACGTCCTTCATAACCAAATAGGGGACTTACTGCTACCGCGTGATGCCGTTCGGACTCAAAAATGCAGGAGCAACATACCAACGGTTGGTGAACTTCATGTTTGCAGAAGAATTGGTAGAAACCATGGAAGTGTACATCAATGACATGTTGGTCAAGTCAGCCGATGCAAGGGATCACGTCGGGCAACTACGGAGATGCTTCGATATCCTCAACAAGTTCGGAATGAAGCTCAACCCGGCTAAGTGTACATTTGGAGTATCGTCTGGACAATTCCTAGGGTATCTAGTAACAAAAAGAGGGATGGTAGCACTCAACTGACCGGAAGAATAGTACAAAGAAAGAAGTCCAACAACTGACCGGAAGAATAGTAGCTCTCAACTGGTTTGTGATGAGGTCAACCGATAAATGTCTATCGTTCTTTAAGCTACTTAAGGAAAACAAGAAATTTGTATGGGATGATAAATGCCAAAAGGCCTTTGAGGAGCTAAAGATCTATCTAGCAACACCGCTGATCTTAGAAAAACCGGAAGAAGGGGAGGAGCTCTATCTCTATCTTGCTGTATCGATGACGGCTGTAAGCAGAGTTTTATTCCGATTAGAAGCAGGAGAGCAGCAACCTATTTATTATGTAAGTAAGTCCTTATCGGAATCCAAAAAACGATACCCACTGATAAAGAAGATAGCTCTGGCATTAACCGCTACTTCCAATCACACACCATCGTGGTAATTATAAATTAACCCCTACGCATGATCCTCCATAGTCCTAGTAAGTCAGGACGACTGGTTAAATGGGCGATCGAACTCAGCGAATACGATATTGAGTACTAGCACCGCACAAGCATGAAGTCACAAGTACTCACGGACTTTGTCGTCGAAATCAACAAGGGAACAAACAGCATGGAAGTCGACCAAAAGCCATGGATGGTCCACGTCGATGGATCTTCCTCTCGCAACGGATCGGGATATGGACTAAGATTAACATCGCCCAATGGAGACTTAATCAAGCACTCCTGTCGGCTAGGTTATCAAGCATTAAACAACGAGGCCGAATACGAAGCCTTACTCGCAGGGTTACGAATCGCAATTGGAATGGGGGTGAAACATCTAAAAGCGTACAGTGACTCCCAACAGGTTACCATCCAGTATCATAGTGAATACGAGGCAAAGGATGCCAGAATGAATGCATTCTTGGAGCTAGTCAAGAGTGCAGCATGCCAATTTGAGAAATTCGAGCTGGAAAGGATACCTCGAGCTTAAAAAACGGTGGCTGACGCCCTAGCAGTGCTCGCGTCAATGTCATAACCCCTGGTAATGAGAGTTATCCAGGTAGAGTACCTGGAAAAACCCAGCATAGAAATACTAGGAGAAGTATTAGCCATAACACAGCAAGAGGAGGACGAAGATGAGCAAAGGGACGAAGCCAGAATCACCGCAAACCAAGAACAGTGGGTTCCCATTATGCAGTATATCTCAGATGGGATGGTCCTGCAGGACCGGTGGGAAGCGAGGAAACTGAAAGCTCAAAGCGCACGGTTCTGTATTATAAACAAGCGACTCTACAAAAGAAGCGTAGTGGGACCATGTCTCTTATGCACGACTCACGACGAAGCAGCTTAGATTTTAGCCGAGGTGCACCTTGGAGTCTACGGGAATCACTCTGGCAGGCGTGCGCTAGCATTTGAAATCAAAAGGCAAGGCTATTACTGGCCGACAATGACAAGAGACAGCAAGGATTACTCAAAGCGGTGTGAGAAGTGTCAGCATCACGCACCCTTCCTACATACTCCAAGCAAAAAGATAGGGTAGATGGTAATTCTGTACCCCTTCATGCGCTGGGCCATGGACGTTGTCAGGCTGCTAGAACCATCAGGAAGGAAGCAATTCCGTTTTGTCTTGATAGCAACAGATTACTTCACCAAATGGGTGGAGGCGGAGCCATACCAACAGCTGAGGGGCCCCTAAGTAAGGGAGTTCATCTGGCGAAATATCGTTTGCAGATTTGGAATCCTAGGAGAAATCATCACAGACAACAGAATGAACCTCGTGTCAAATCAGGTAAAAAGCTTATGTGAAGAACTCGAAATCCGGTTAACCTCGTCAACACCGTGATATCCTCAGGGAAATGGACAGGCAGAAGCCACGAACAAAACAATACCGTCCAATTTAAAGAAAAAACAGAATTCAAAGAAGTCAAGCTGATTAGAGGAATTACAGTCAGTACTATGGGCGTATTGAACTACCCCGCAGAGGGCGACGAAAGAAAGTCCTTTCACACTGACATACGGTGTGAACCGCTGGTGCCAACCGAACTTAGTGTCCCAAGTTTGAGGAGATGGATGGTCAATGAGCCTGACGCCAATGACAAAGCTCTAGAGGACCACATCGACACGATAGACGAAAAAAGGACCTAGCCCCTGTGAGAACACATAATTACCAACAGATGGTGGCGTAGTTCTACAATTCGAGGATAAGAGCGCGACGGTTTAAAGAAGGAGACCTAGTCCTCAGAAAACTATTCCAAAACACGAAAGAGCTAAACGCCGGAAAATTGGGAACACACTGGGAAGGCTCATACCAGATATCGAGCGTGTTAAAGGATGGAGTCTATTGATTGCGAGACCCTGTAACAGGAAAAGCAGAGCTACGGCCCTAGAATGTTATGAACTTAGAATATTATTACATTTAAATATTATTACACCATAAAATACCCAGAAAAAGAAAAAAAGAAGTCTCGGCTAAAAATAAAAAGGAGAGAAAAGGGGGAAAGGAAAGACGAGTGGCGCTCTAAACGTTATCCTCTTGAGCAGACTCCACAGCGAGAACATTTGTGCCAGCAACCTCTTCAGCACTAGCACCCTTGAGCTCGACATTTTCAGCAGTGGGATCTTTCAGATCGGTAGTAACACATGCGGGATCACAAGGAGGAGACGAGTCTTCGATGAGGTAGCTAGAGGGGTTGACCAGAGGAGTCTCCACTACGGTTTTAAGAAATAAATCCGGGAAGGGAAGCTCGCTCACAACAAGTTTGGGATCTTCTTTGTACTGCGCCCTAGCTAAGGCTAACTTTTCCAGGAGCGAAGCTTTCTCGTTGGTAGCATCGAAATTCTCAGATTTGAACTCATCGATAAGCACGAGGTTGAATTCGAACTCACAAATGTCGACACTAACCTGCCACTCAGCATCCTTTCGGGACCACTTACATGAAACATAATCGAGCACCTCGCGCCAACGAGAGTTGCTGTTGCGGGACCTTAGGAGCTGGACCTCCCGAGACTTCAACTCTCCTTCTTCAAAAATAGCGGAGAGCCGCGAAGCAAGGTTATTTTTCTCTGATTCAAGAGACTCATTCCTTGCCCGTTTGTAGCCTTGAGATCCTCCTCAAGCCTGGAATTCGAAGCTTGAAGATCCTCTAATTTATCATTCGAGAGAGAATTCATGAGCTTGCCTTCCAGAGTAAAGATAACAGTCTTCATCTCTCTGGTCGCCTTAAAAAAAGATAAAAGAGAAAGAATGGGCTAACAGTAAACTAACCAATTAGAGCACCGGGAATGATTACCTCAGAAGGCAAGCAACGTTTAATCCCTAGAGCAGAAAAAAGTCCTATTGCACCTTGCCGTCCCTTAACTGCTTCAAAAGACTCACAACCGCCTCAGAAAATTTTGGAGATGAGTACTCTACATACAGAAGAACGATACAAGTCAGAACTCAGAACAAGAGAAGGAGGTTAGTTTAAAGCAAGTAAATCACCAGATTTGTCCCTCCAATTCCGAAGGACGTAATCAGGATCGAACCCTCTAATAGCCACCAGAGAAAGTTTGAAAAGAGGTACTGCTTCATCTAGTTTGTATCTTTGTTAGGGATCCCATCAAGAACAATGTGCTCGTCATGGTTATAAAGGTAAACTATCTTTGAGCCAGGGTTCCTCTTGACGACGTAGAAACAAAGAAGCTTGCAAGCATCGATAGGAACGTCCACCTCTGCACTGCAAACTAAAAAGGCGAGAATGATGCAAAGAATCGACGGACACATTTGAGCGAAAGAGAGAATCAAGGAATGAAGAATAAAAAAGCAAACTAGGAATTGGAAAGCGAAGATGACAATCACTAAAATAAGTGATGAAAGAGAAATCCATCCCTGCGGAGCATCTTCGGGGGTCTGATTCTCACCAGCGACAAGATCCTCCAGAAAAATTTTAGTTTTCTGGAGAAAATTGAGGCTTTTGGCATCACACGCTCGTGACTTCTTATACCGAGAAACTCTCAATTTAACCGCAAATCTTTGAGAATCATCATAGATGGTTTCGAGATTGTCATCATAATTAAAAGAGAGAGAATGAGTAACATAAGTAAGGGAACAAGTGCTAGATTCCACAGCCATGAAATTCCCAGAAGAATAAGAGGATTGAGAGGAAAAACTCATACAAGGCAAGTAAAAGATAATGGAAGTTATCAAAAGTCGCGAAACAAGACGAATAGCAGAAGTGAAGAGGTTACTTGTTAAAGATTGGTGATGAAGATAACTGAAACTAGGGTGAGGAGAAGACTTAAAACTAACATTACGAGTAACCGCAACCGGTAGAGCCGATAACCTTTAAAAGTTCAAAAAAAAAGAATCTATACCTCCCAAGTCAAAAGAGAAAATTTGAATGAACGGTCAAGATCAATCGAAAAAGGCGAAAGGAACGATCTCGTAACAAAATGATGGACTCAACAAAGTAAGCAGAAACAACGTAACAAGTAAACATGCGCCTAACTTTAACTCGTCAAGCGGGATAAAGCGCTAACGACGAAAGGAATTAGCTAATTAAAAAAACGAGTCTCGTGAAAAAAGACGAGGTGATCCCCCTCAAACAGCTTACCAGACTAAAATAAAATTAAAAGCGTGCTTCAAAAGTTAAATAAATATCAGGAAATTAAAAGGAAAGAAATCATCAAATGCAATGGTTCGAAAGAACATGCCAAGAAAGTGAAGGCACAATAACAAGAGAATCAAAATAACAACAAAAAAATATAGAAGGAAATTCATCAATCAGCAGACAACCTCGGACCTCCATCAGGAGCAGTAGCGGGCTCACAATCAACTTCAGTACCAACATCTTCCTTAAAATCAATAAGGAAATAATGACGCCCCGAGCTAAGGTTAGACACATCCTCAACATCGTCCTTGCAATCCTACAAGGCAAGACGATCCTTTTCAGCAGCAAAGGAAAAGTCATCCAGAGTAGGAACACCAGATTTCATCTCATTCACAAGTTGATGTCTGACTTCAGCCCGAGATTTTATGACCCGGTAATCAGAATGTCTCTACAGTCATTTGAACTTGCCGCAAACCTCAACCAGGTGGTCCGTGTATTGTTTCTTCAACAAGCTGGGTGTTTTACGAACAGCATGAGCAATGGCTCTATCACGAGAAATCCTCCATTGGTGACACTCGAAACATAGAATCTTCACAGTATAATCGGCCTCCCGACGGGTAGAAGCCAACTTTTTCCTCCCATCATCCACGTCAGCCCGGAGCTCGGTGATCTCTGTGTCACGAGCAACCATCGCATCATTTAAGATCTTAATCAAGTTGGTCAAAACATTTGAAGATGGCCCCACAATTTTTGGAGCCGCGCTAGTCAAAGAGCCAGACTCAAAGCCGCCAATTGTCTTGTTGATTGCAGCCACTAACTACAAAAAGGAAAAATGATTACAATATTTACAAAAGCAATGAGGAACGGAGCATTGATAGAGAAAAATTACCGTCCCAAAAGCACCAGCAAGATCAATATATGCGTCTTTAGACACCATGTCATCTAGAGGAGGAAGGGCATGACCTCGCGAAGTCAGGCGATGTAGAAACTCTGACAACTTCTGCAGATCCTCGAAGATAGGGTGATCACAAGTATGATTGAAGGACCAAGAGTGATGAAGATTACTAGAAGACGAGCTTGGAGCATCCTGAGCCTGTTTCGGAAAATGCTCCTCGCAATGAATGAAGGACGAGTATGAGAACCTCTACTTGAGCAGGGCTCTTTACCCCTCCTTCGATCAACAAGGGGCTCCGCCGCCAGAACAGATCTAGCAGTATCAAAAGGAATATCAGCATCCCAAACCAGAGATCCAAAACACCCACCACTTTGTCGGTGACTTAAGGTGTTAGGCCGGACAAATGCTCCATATAGACGTCGGGATCCTAAACAAAAAGTCACCATAGATATGCGCACCTCAACTTCAAACAAAAATAATAATAACATATATACATAATAATAACAAAGAGAAGGGGAAAAGTTAACCAATGCATGAGGAAGACTCAACACGATCCAAACAATAAGATGAAGGAGACCCGGTCATTGGACACATAAGAAAAGGAATGATAGAGAAGAAAGTGCGACAAACTCTCTCTGGAGTAAATGAGCTCCAATGACAACTAGCTCGCTTGAACTTCCCAACCAAGGCAGATAACTCCCCAACTTCAAGTACAGGCTTGTGGAAAGTTAAAGACAAAGACAATGATTGTAAGCTCAAAAAAAAGCATTAAAGGGGACACGCATAAAAGAATCTCTACTCTACAAAAATTCAGACCGCCAGCAAAGTGACCAGGATCGAGCACTTGGCCACGGGGGAAGTCCTAGATTGATTCTGGACAAAGATTAAAGCAGAAGGACTTCTCGAGCCATCCATCTTAACGAACTGGGATACCCTCAAGAAATTTAACCCTCGAACAAGCATAAGCGTAGAAAATCGAACAAGCTCCGGATCTATGAACAAAAAAAGTTGAAGGAAAACTCCCGAGTAAAGTGTCTCGCCAAACTAGTGAGCAAGAACCAATGATGCGATCATAAAGCACATAAGATTGGGAATGACTTGCTTAAACAAAAGACACAATGAATTAAGCAAGAAAAGCAAAGGTTGAGGAATCAGGAATAAAAGATGATAATCCTCAAAGAAAGAAAAAGAAATCAAGATATAATCTGAAAGAGAATTTGAGGGAAGACGAAGATCAATTTCGTTGGAAACATGATGCTTAACCCTAAACTCCTCCAAATTGCATTCAGGAAAAGAGGGAAGCACAAAGTTGAACAGTTAGACGGACCGACAGAAGAGTGAGCCTTCACCGGCGATGGATTCCCGAAAAAATATACATGGAGCCATGGCAAGTAAATTGGCAAAAGGACCAGAGACAAGAGAAAAGCGAATAACAAATAAAGAGAAAGAAAGAAGAATGGCGGAAACAGAGAAAAAGAAAACAGTAACCAAAAGAATATGAAGAGCCCTTACCTTGGAGACCACAATGGAAATATGATGAGCTAAGAAGGGAATGAGGCAGTTTCAAAAGGCCACTAAATCCAAAAAACTCGAGATCACAGTCAATTGAGGAGGAAAAGAAAAAAGCAGGAATCGAAACAACAAATCTTCTCAAATCTTCAAGATTTGACGAGATTGGAGGGCAGTTCATGATATCCAAATAGATCCGGCCCATTATGTAAAGGCCCACGACAAAAATTAACTTGGGTAAAACCTATCATGTGATCAATAATAACAAGATTAACGGAAGCCTAATAGGAAGTAACGAGCTTGTAAGCATTTATGATAATTGATTTGAGGGGGCGGAATTAACGGGCAGTCAATCATATCGAGATTGGTAGAATTATTAAAGGAAATAGCGAACTCATCAGCATTTATGACGATGAGCGGACTATGAGATGATAAAAGGGATGAGGTCAAGCGCCATAAGAGATTCTCATTTTTTCAAAAAGATCCGCTTTAGGTTTTGTAACACAATATTTGTGAGAATCCTATTGTTATTTCTCAATAGAAATCTAAGGATCAACATCACCTATTATACCAATGTTTCTTAGTTGATTTCCATAGTTGTATGCATCCTCCTGATTTCATTCTTCTTGGTAACTTCAACCATTTTCCCCTCATTAATCCTTGGTAGAAATACTCTCCTTCCACATATTCCATATTTGTTACCTATTTGTTTACACGTTCAACTCTTAAACTAAACGTCAAGTATTATCTTACCAACTCCTCTCCCCATCTTATCCTTCGCCCATTTTGATGTCACGAATGACAACTCCACTTGGTCGTTCTACAAACTCATCCTTCTTAACCAATTTTGTTACACACTCTCCTAGTATGTCCATTTTAGCTTAACATACCGTTAAATGAAATTAATTTGTTCAATATACACACTTTTCCAACTAACATTTCCGCTCTTGCTATTTACTTTTCTGATCCTTCTCAGTTAAATCACTCAACAATATATGATATGATCATATAGTCTCATTTATTTACACCAAACTCTTAATTTCTGCCAGTGTTAAAATTGAATGATAGACACAAAACCCATGTGAGCCAAAAACCTACCAACCAATGAAAGATATTTCTACCCAATTGACTAATGTCAAGCCTACCTTATTTATTTAAATTGTTTTTTTTTTGTTATAGCTAACAAAGACATATTTGGGTCTTTAAAATACAACTAAAATTATACCCACATTAAAACGTGGGATCTGATTATTTTTTTATTTTTATTCATTTAGGTTGTTTGACTCATGCTAATATTTTGGAATATTGTTTTTGAGATGTTGATCCAATAACGATAACCCGAACCAAAATTGATCTGAATTAGAAAAACTATCTGACAAAATACTCTAATGAATATATATGAGTAAATCTTAAATCAAAAGAACAAAAATACTGAATTAGAGGAATCGAACCTAAAAAATACCATAAATGGGTTTTAAATCTATGTACCTAGAAAACCGAGTATAAACCCGAACCTGAACCAAATCAAAAACCGAATTTGTAACCAATATATTTATATTAACTTTTTTTTTGGTTTTTTGGTTTTTAAATATAATTATTAGTTTTAAATATTTATATATAAATATGTAACAAAACCTACTTTAGACCTATTTTAAGGGTTGTTATAATCCATATGTTAATTTTATCATAAAGTTTATAACACAGTCAAAATGAAAGTGTCTGATACATAAATATATTAAAGCAATATAAGTAGGAAAATATGTAAAGATTAAATTAATGCTCTTTTCTTGAATTAAGATATTATAATATATATTAAGACATTATAATGTACACATAGGACTATCACACCAAAAAATAAATGTACACATAGGACTAATATATAAAGTAGTATTCTTCTTTTAAAGATTTTTTATTAAACCCATTATTAATTATAAGTTAATTTTATTATATAGTTTATAATATTTTAATATATAAGATATGCTGAATACATATATATATATGTAATTTTGATTTTAAATCGTAATTCAAAACTTGTTTAAGGTAGAATTTGAACAATGGCTGTACAACAATCTGTTCGCATTTTCCCCAAAAGAGGGAAATTTATAATATCATATGATATATAAATGTGTGCAAATGGGCACGTAGACCAAGAACTGTGAATCAGGCTCCGATAAAGGAGGGAGAGAGAGATGAGGAAGATGGAGAATCAAACGCAGATTAATAGACAGTCTTATCCTTCCTAAATTCTCTCTCTTTTCTCCTCTTTCTTTGCAATTTTTCGATTATCCAAATCTTCTTTCTCTCCCTCCTGAAACTCCCGCCGTATCTGTTTTTTTTTTTCCCGGGAAAACAGAAGGAAAATTCTCATTTTCTTTTTCATTTTCCTGGAAGAAGGAACCTTTGTGAATTTTGGTAGCTGTTCCTATCTTAAGTCTTTGTCTCGAGGTGAAAAGATTATATTTCTTCTTCTTGAGTTTTCATTGAAAATATACCTTCTTTGGCCTTATCTTCTCTTTTTGGCGTTTGCACCGAAACTTTCTTGGAATTTGTCTAATTTGGGTCTTTTATTGTAGGTCGCGTGGCTCATTGTTGGAGTTAATTCAATTGGATTATGCAACAAAGGTTACTACTTTTATTAGCTTCAAAAGTTAGGGTTCCTGGGAATGTGCTTAATCTGACTGTATCATAGCATTTGAGATTGGGTTTTGGGTACTTATGGATACAGAATTGAGAGTTACTTCAAGAGATGTTGTGAAATGCTGTGAATTTGGTTGTGATTATTCTCTTGGGGCATGTTCTTCAGATCCTTGGACTAGAACGGTGAAAAGAAAGTTTAACCAATTCAAGGAAGGGAATATGTTGTTACGAGGTTCTTCTGATTCGTCTTCCAACGCTAAAATACTAGTTGAGAATGAATGTGCAGCTTTACTTGGAGCTCTTTCTAGCCAAAGGGAAACAGTTAAAGATCTTCATTTAGAGCTTGAAGAAGAGAGAAAAGCGGCTGCATCAGCAGCTAATGAGACTATGTCGATGATACTGAGGTTGCAGAGAGAAAAAGCTGAGATACAGATGGAAGCTCGACAATTCAAAGCGTTTGCCGAGGAGAAAATGACCCATGACCAAGAAAAGCTATCTATGTTAGAAGGTTTGTTGTATGAGAAAGAGCAAGCTATCGAGGCCTTGACTTATGAGGTTGAAGCATATAAGCATAGATTGTTGAGCTATGGGTTGACCGAAGCTGAGATGCATGATCAGATACTTTGTTTTGGTAGAGACTCTAGCACGGTGGGCATTGATGTCTACCCGTGCGAATATTCGCCTACGAAATGTTGTGTGGATGAGAACCCGAGTGCGCCAGATGGTAATGTTGAGATTGAAGAAGAGGTGATGGTTGGTCAGTCTCCAGTATGGCCATATTATGATCCAAATTCGCCTTTAGGAACTGTTAAAGATATAAAGGGGATATCATCTCTCACCGATTCTCCTATGTCTTGTAGTACTGACAGAGTTTATACTATTGACTCAATTCACGTGGGACTTTCTGAAATTAAGATTGATGACGAGCCTAAAAAAGTGAGTAAGAGAGAGTTAAACAGTGACCAGTGGGATTCTCCGAGATACCAACAACCTTTCAAGACTCAGCAAGGAGTTAACGAGCCAGATATTGAGAAGCTTTACACAAGGCTTCAAGCACTTGAGGCAGACAGGGAATCATTGAGACAGATCATTGTGTCGATGCGGACAGACAAAGCTCAGTTGGTGTTGCTGAAAGAAATCGCACAGCACTTGTATAAAGAAAATGCCACACCAAACAGGCGAAACTCGGTTAGCAAAATGCCATCTTTTAGAAGATTCTCCGTAGTAACGATCTTCAAGGTAAGTAATTATAACAACCTCTTTTATCTAGCTCTCACATGTTGCTGCATATTGCTTTTTATAACTCCTGCAGCGCCTGAATTTTGTTCACTTATCATTCTCATGCTTCAGTGGATTATGTCTTTCATTTCTTGGAAAAGGAAAGCCAGCCGAAACAAGTAAGCTGATTAACGACCAACAAAACTTGCTTTGTAAATTCAGATTCTGGTATCAGGGTTCGACTTGGTTATGAATTCATCTATAAATTGCACCTGTAGGTATGTCTATAAATTGTCAGCAAATAATATGGGGATGCTTATGATTCTAGGCGAAGGATGTGGAACTAGGCGATGGAGATGTTTAACAAGTTCACATGTCTAGGTTTCCAATTTTTATTCAAGTCTCTTTTGACGTAGTTAGTGCAAAAGCAATGTACATTGCTCTCTACTTCGATCAAACATGTATCAATGATTCAGAATCTGATAATATATCCAATGTTCATAACAGGGTTTTGACAAAAACAAGATACTATGATGGCATAGGTCAAGTGATACCAGGACCAACTTGGTCGGTTTACCTAACATAAACCACCAGACTGAATGCTCAAAATCGCCTCAACAACACTATTGATGTCACTTGGTTGATTAGCAACAAATCAAATGTATTGCCACGAAAGAGAAACATAATCTCTCTAGCCTCGACAATTACACAACCAAGAATCCTCGTCTCTAGAACATACATGCTTTCTCATATTATACAGTCTAAATCTCTACCTAAAAGGTAACAACAACACAAGCAAGAGCCTCCACACCATGGAGCTACTTCAGCCTTTACTTCTCTTGACACCTGCCAATTGTTTCTCTTGATGCCTGCCAATTGTTTCCACCTGAAACACAAAATCCAATAGCTCTATTTAATCAATCTACAACTTTAAGAAAGAAAATTCATATATTATGCACTTTTGTAAGGAAAAAAAAAACACAAGCAACCAATTCGTAGCATCATTAATTTGTGGTCGTGTATCTCCTAATTGCTAGCTTCAATCTAAAAGAGCACTATGCATATATATCCTTCTCGGTCGTCATGTGAAAATTATAAACCTTCTCGGTCGTGATGTGTCTGCTTCGAGAGGAAGAGACACATCAGCTTCACAGCAGCAAGATGGGGGCAGAGTAGCAGATTTACCTGAACTAAAACTCCATCTAAGAGGGAGGACATAGTGCTGCATCCTCCTCGCCCAAAGACACAACATAGGGTTGAACTTTGAATGTTTCAGTAATTGTATAACTGAGCTCGTACTTCACAGACTTCGTCAGGAATATATTGATCTTTCCTACGCTGTTGTAAGCAACCTCGGCATCAGCACCTCTCATAAAAACTACTCTAGCACGGTGTTTCTCCGTGTCAACTTCAGTCTGCGACTCACGTATAGGACCAAAATGCCTGAACATTTTACTCAGAGTTTTCTCAGGAGGTATTGTATCCGTTTCAGCAAAGTTCATTATAAGCTCAGCTGGTGCATTCTTATCAATGTTTGCCGGCTTCTCTGAGACTGAATGAGGAATACTGATCTGAGTCTGTCGTCTTCTGTATGGTCGGCGAGTCCTTTGAACCTGAGCAGGTTTCAACTCAACTGGCACAATTTGATAGCTTCCTCTGTCAGTAGGTGGCGTTTGCTCTTCACCACCATTATGGATCACCCTGTCAGTCCAGTATGTGTCACCCATTTCCTCAAACTCAAATGCTTCGGTTCCTCCTGCATTAGAATTGGATAGTTTAATTCTTTTACTACTCACCTTTTCTGGGGTAACTTGCTGAGAAGCAGATGAGTTTCGGAATTCTATGAAAAAGTCAGTAGCAATGTCAGATACAACGTTCTCTTTTACAGGGTCTACTGCTGCACAGTGAAGCTGCAATACAAAACTCTCAACGGGAAGGGTTTCATCACCAAAGTTACTACCCTTAACTACTGAAGGAGATCCTGCCATCTGACTAGCAGCTCTGGCTATGCATGCACCGATCTTAAAGGACGGTCTTTGAACACCCGACACTTTCGCAAATGAAATAGTCTTTCTACCTTCCCCAGGTGAACCCTCACTCATGACATCTTCCATCAGTTTTGCGCCATTGGTTTTAATATCAGAACCAGCTTCATCATCAGCAAAATCAGAATTGTTGGGATTTTCTTCCATTTCTGTATCTTCCTTTTGGTTTGGATCTATACTTGGAGCTTCATGAGAAATATCATTTTCCTCGCTCCTTTTATCTAGTTGATGTGCAGTGTTCTCATCTACGTATTGATGATCTTTAACTTCTGGATTTTCGTCAGATCCCATAATTGCATCGGAACCCTCTGTTGGGCGCTCTGTAGGAGCAGCTAAAGAGTCTACTCTTACATTACCATCCAATGTGGAAACTTCCTCTCCCAAGCAAGTAGCTTCCTTATCCTCTTTCAAAGATACATTCCCGGTTTCTGTTTTAAGGTGTTGTATATTTCCTGACCAAGATGATACACCACTGAAATCAATAAAGTTGGTAATATCAGAAGTTGGATCAAAAAGAGCATTATGATCCAACGGTTCAACTTCACCTGTAGCAGCATCTTCAGTAGGACTATTTGGGTCTGCTGAATCAGTGGATTTGATTGTTCGGGTAAAGTCAGTTTCCATAACAGCACTATCTTTCTGTTCATCTATTTCCATTTCCTTTACAACATTGGAATCATTCCTGTCAGCACCAGGAGGTTCACTGCGACCATTATTCAAAGCGCCACCTACTTTAACATCCTTTGCCACCTGTTCACCTGCCGCATAATCAATTTCCATGTCTTGTCCACAGTTTTCATTTTGATTAACTTTTGTTATCCCTTCTTCATGACGTATATCAGCACCAGAGCTAAGTTCCGAAACAGTACATGGAATTACTTCGTTCATGTTCCCTTCACTTAATTGAATAGATTTCTCTGGAACTATTACAGATTCTGTATACTTAGCATCTGTTTTCTCAACATCCATCTGATTACTATCCTCTTCACTTTTCTTTGCTACTTCCTTCTCTTGATCAGCATCTAATGTCTCGCATCCAGAATCACCCTGTCCATTGTAAGAATGAGACGCTTTCTCTTCCTTCTCCTGTTCGCTATCAACACCCATTTTGTTCTCGTCTTCCTCACTTTTCGTTGTTGATGCCTTCTCTTGGTTAACTTTATTTTCTGCAACAGAAAGCATCTCACCATCGACTAAACTCTTCTGGGACATCTCAAATTGAACACTTTGTTCAGCATCACAAGCACTGCCTCTATCTTCAACTTCATTTTTTTCCTTTTCATCATTCACCGCATTCCCACTAGAGCCCGCTTTCTCATCTACCGGCTTCACGTCATCAATCCCAGCATCTCCGAAACACTCGATAACATTTCTCTCAGTTTCAGGCTCTGCAATAGCATCAGTCTTTTCAACATCATCAGAGCTAACTGTCTTCTCCATATCATCCTTACTCTCCTCACCACAAACTGAGCCAACCATATGCTCAACCTCACCTTTGACTTGTTTCTCATCAGAAACATAATTAGCTGTAGTGCGTCCATCATTCGCGACATCGAGTCCATTGACATCGCAAAGACCTGAATCCGATGCCTCTACCGTGACTGCATCTTCAGCAGTTAGGGTTTCAGATTTATAAGACAAACCTAGCCCCTTTTCAGCTTCCTCCATGGGCTCACTGCAGTCACCAAGAAACTCACTTTCCTCTCTGGGTTCCTCCATTTGGTTTTGCAGCTGAAAATTACTCAATATATCGAATGAATCTTGATCAAACAAAGTCGAATCTTGAAACAGAGATCGAAGCAAAGGGAGTTCTCTCTACGCGTGAAAAATTCCAAATTTCAATGAAATCAAGGATGAGAAGACTGAGAACGACGGAATTACCTCTTTAATTTTGCGAAAATTGGAGAAGAGAAACAAAGGGAAGGGCTTTGGGTCTCAGTTACACGGGAGACCAGTGTGGTAAAGAAGGAAGATTCCGAGAGAAAGAATGAAAACCTACAAGTACAATCCATTTAATCGACCCAGACTTCTTTTTTATTTTTTAGATAAAAGCCTGACTTTTTCTCAGATGTTGTTTTAATCCCTAAACTTCTCAAAGATTACTGAAAGAACCTTATTCAGTTTCCTTATTTATGCACTTTGTACTGAAAGGTGCTAAAAGTACCTTTTCATTATAATAGTTTAATACATAATTGTCTACAATCATAAATAACTAAATCAATCTATTTTTATATTTTACTCCCTCTGTTTCATAATATAAATTGTTTTAGAAGGTTTTTTTTGTTTCAAAATATAAGTTGTTTTACAAAACCAAGACAAAAAGTAAACTAGAAGTTAAATTAAACTAACTTTTTATTAAAAAAATTATTTTTCTTTCCTTTTATTAATTAAATGTTGAGATAAAGTGATGAACTTTTTATTGAGAAAACAAAAAGCAAAAAATTCTTAATAGATGTGCATTCAAACAAAACAATTTATAAAAAGAAACGGAGGGAGTACTTATTTGTATAGTCCTCCGTTGAACAGAACACTGAGAATAATAGTAGATATAACTCCATATTTGGCACTTGATAATTGAATAGTGTTGTACCTTATCCCACACAAATGAAACATTTGAACGAGGCTTCTAAAATTTTAGGGGCTCTTTAGTAGGAAATCTCACATTTAAATTCTTATCAGATTTACATCGGGAAAGTCATTTTGAAAGTATTAGAGCAATACATTTTAAAGTTCTAGAAATCACAAATGTCTTACTTTACTTGGCAGAAAACAATGATGATCCAAAAGTGAGAAATAATGTCGAATATCTTGCAACTAGTGAAACACATAGAATTGGTGGATTTGAGTTTTTGTGTGGTATGGTTAGATGGTATGATATATTTTTTTTGGTTAACACATTAA
The DNA here is from genome assembly GCA_900406435.1 of Lepidium aucheri. Lineage (NCBI taxonomy): Eukaryota > Viridiplantae > Streptophyta > Magnoliopsida > Brassicales > Brassicaceae > Lepidium > Lepidium aucheri. The sequence continues at coordinate 34,568 of OVBA01000393.1, forward strand.
ACAAGAAGCTATAGTCTGAAGATATTGATATCACTAATGTCATTTCTCTACTAAAAAGATTAGTTTTTTTTTTGCTCCAAAACTAAAGAGAAACTGGTTCTTAGGAAACCAATGGTGAAACCTTAAAAGTTGTTGTTGCTATGGATATTAAACCTTTGTTTCAGAAAAAGAGTAATCGCCTTATACGAAGAAGAACACATTTTGGTGAGCCACAAAAAAGTGATGATGCTAACCTCGTTCGAAGCATGGAGGAATATTTCAGAATGAATTATTTCGTCAAAATCGTTGATCATGCTTTGGTTTCTTTTTATACAAGGTTAGAACAATATCAAGTATTGAAAGTATTTTTGGATTTTTGTTCAGGTCAGAGGAGTTAAATTTAGCAAGTGATGATAGTTTGAGAACATCATTACTAAGATTGAAATTTTTCTTAAGCATAGAGAAATTTCAGATATTGGTGGGAATGATTTAGTTCTCGAAATCAAAGTTTTCAAAGAAGTTCTACCAAAGCATTTAAAGAAGACTGCAATAGTATTTGATTTTTTTTGAAGATTCAGGGATTGTTATCATAATGTATGAGTTGCATATAGGATAATTTTCACCATTCCGGTTTCAGTTGCTTCAGCTGATAGAAGTTTTTCTAAGTTCAAGTTGATAAAGTCTTACCTATGGCCGACTATGTCACAAGAATAACTAAATGGATTGGTTATGTTATCGATAGAAAAATGTATGTGTTTTTGTCATATGAGAAATTCAATATACGAGAAGAACCTCGAAAAGCTATACAACTTCTGCAACACAAACTAAATCTCTAACACTACGAGGAGATAGTCAACTTTATGATTCAGAGATCTGGGGATTGCATGAAGAGAGAAATAACGAAAAAGAATCTTCATCCTCGAGAAATCTTCTATATATGAGGAGAACGCTGGCCACTCTTCTCGAACTAACATCATCTAGAGGACATCTGTACTATCTATCGCTAACTCGACCTCCAAAATTTGAAGGGAAAGAAGGCTTACCATGGCCCAAAAAACTGCTTCAACCTCAAAATGAAGAACTGATAAACTTCTAGGAATTGCACGAGCTCCTATACATGTTCCTTCTACTGAGTCTAGAAAGCAAATCCATCCAAGACCTAAGTGTAGATCTGAAGCACACCATGCTCCATCGACAAAACATCGGTATCCAGTGAAAGCTGGAATTGCTGTGTTGGGATGGGCACAGCATTTTTAGCAAATAATATGGGGATGCATATGATTTTAGGCGAGGGATCTAGAACTAGGATATGGAGATATTTAACAAGTTCACATGTCTGGACTTTACAGTTTTTGTCAGGTTTCTTTTAGCGTAGTTGGTGCAAAATGAATGTACATGTTCTCTACTTCGATCAAACATGTACCAATGATTCAGAAATCTGATTATGTATCCAAGTTCAAAACAGGGAATTGACAAAAAGGAGAAAAAGATACTCTGATCAATTTAACATATAGATGTTAAAGAGTTCAGACCAATGTTATCTTATACATCACCGTCAAATGTGTTTCCGGATGTGTCCAGCCAGATTACCAATAGATATCGACGGATTGATTATTGGATTTTGGGGTCACACTCATACACGTTAGATAAAACATGGAGAGAGAGACGATTCAAAGGAAATACAAATCAGGAGCGAGATAGTGAAACCGTGTAAGACTGGTTGCAATACTTCAAGCTCTTTAGATGGCTTGATCGAAGTTGAGGACAAACCACTGCTCCGGGAATGTCAGACGCATCATTGTTTGTTTCTCCTGTGCCTTCTATTACTCGAGACTCAGGGTCAGTTTTCACAGGGACTTGCGGTAGACCAATATTTAAGTTAACAGAGGTTGGCTCAGTCTTAAAGCTGAATTCAATTCACAGAATGTTAGCATTTTTAACAAAGACTTCAGTTTTTGGTTCAACAAAGAGGAGATTTGCATCAACAAACCTGGCTTCAAAGTTTTGTCCAGTAGCAACCATATTTGCACAAATATTGCTAATAATCCAAGGCGGAAGATATTCACCTCTAATCTCGACCATGTAGCAACCTGTATGCTCTTCTCTTACCATCTCAGTGCACTTGATCTGGAGATCAAGGAAGTAATCTCAAATTGTTACCATCTAGAACAAAGATGTCACGGCAAGAGAATCATAGACTACAGATAAAAGCAGCAAATGTATTAAATACCTCGGGAGAAGACAGTGCAGCATTCCGAAATAGCACTGGTGAATATAATAACGGAACATCTGCGGTGGGAAGAAATCCTAACGAAGACCTACGCATGATTGAGGATCAATGCTTATAACACCTTTAAAACTCCTTCACAAAATTTTTATTTGCAGAATATGATATCTCTTTTCCAAAAAATGTTCATACGCACCAATTTAACAGAAGATCATATAGTCCTTGTACACTCTCATTTCCGAAAAAAGCCAAGAAAGATTCTGGAGTATTATCTATGTTTGAGACAGAACGCGAACGGCGAATCTGCATCCATTAAAGGAGTCAGAAAAAAGGCCGATAATTCCACATATAATAGCAGATGCTACACAAGTGGAATATACACCTAGGCGGAGATATATTTCTTGAAAAGGTAACTAAAGCACACATACCTGGCCAAGGTTATGATTCTCTATCTCTGAGAGTTCAGCAAGATCTTCAGCAGTTGTCTGATCCATTTTCGTTTTGCAAAGAGGCATAGAGTAGCAGATGTCCTATAAAACATATTTAAGCAAATTAAGGAAAGTACTGACAACTGCTTGATCATAATAGAATAAGGTTAGCATAACATATAAGGGAAAGACAATGGAATGTAATAGTTCTCTCTTGCTGTGTCGATTGTTGAGCAACCATACTATACCTCACCCTTGATGTAAATTGTAATAGCCTAACATGTTTTAGGGAATGCTAAATTAGGTAGCAGAAAAAACACAAACAATTCCAGTTGTTTTTTTTTGAAATCGCAAAAAATTCCAATTGTTTTTTTTTTCTCACGTCAAAAGGCTTTATTCGATACATCAAGGGAGTTAAAAGGCCTAAGCCATACAGAGATAGTTATTCAAGAACAAGGGGAGCTGGCTCCACAACTTGTCCAATTGTTGTTTAAACCATAAAAATTACATCACACTAATACGGAAGAAAAATGTTAAGAATTCGTGAAACCTCAGAGAGGATGGAAGAACATCCAGTAATGTAAGTTGTCAAGTTCTATCATTTGTTGAAAGGAAAAACAATTTCAAAATGCTGCAAACTGTGAAACGTTTAAAGCTAACCTCACTGACCCAAAAAGGACATGGTCTTTCTTGATTTGAGATAAATAAAGTAAAAACGTGGAGACGAGAATACACGTCTTACTAGAAGCAGCACCCTAACTTTAGTTTATGTGCAACTTGTGGCAGATTTGAAATTCTGAAATCTAATCAAAGAAGCAGCTAAGGAACTTGTTCAGAACACCAAAACAGAATACCACTGCAGCATAGTTATACTAGGTTAAAGTCTCAAGAAACAGAGAACACAAACAATCTACGTAAACTAAAATGGAAAAAAGCTTAACAATACTTAGGGACCATATCTTACCAGGTCTTTAAGCATGGCCCTCAATCTTCTAGTTGACTGGGTGATATAGGCATTGCATGACCGTTTGACACCACCTGATTCACAGCTTCCAGTGAACATTGCCACAAACTGTGAAGTACAGACTACAAGATAGAAATGAACAATTACATATAGATTCACTTTATGCGTACAGCATACATGTCATTTACAATAAGATAAATGGAACATGCAAAGAAGCGGTGGATGAAAGTTCACATATTAATAGGAGTAAGGAACTAAGGATCATTTGACTTTGATGCACCCTTGTCAAGACAAAATAGTAAAAGTAAGGGTTACACCGAGTACTTGTAAGCAAAAATGTTAGTATTATACAGACCACCGAATGATCTATGTCTCTGCACAAAAATTTCCACCTACAGGCATCTTTGTCACAGTATGTAAGTAGTACATGTTTTCAGTGCCACTGAAGTTATCTTCATTAACAAGTGCGTTATACGAAAAGCAAAATCACGTCCAAACCAAGAAAGATAGCGATGGAATTACCATAGAATATTTTGCAGAGATTTTTCCGATACATAATATATAGACTTTGGAAAGCATCCTCCCATGCCAATTTTCGATTTTGTAGGAAGTCAACTTTACCTATAATAGTAAAGTAAGTATCTCTGTAAAGTTAAGAATGACGATGACTGATAAGTATAACACGAGGACTCTCAGTAACAAACCTCCGTCTGACCCAGATGCTACCAGCGCTGATATGACAAAAGGTGGCAAGGTGGACTGAGGATAAACCCACGAGTGTAGTGCCATGGAATTTAACACTTGAGATAGCACAGCGGATCCAGAACTACTACTCTTATCTTGATTCACCACATTAGCAGACAAAGACTTTAGCTGTGGCATACCATTATAGGTGCTACCCATGAGTGACCTATGTAACCTAGTACAACAATAGAATGTGGTGAATTATGAAAGGACCAGTAGGTCAACATGATCTAATAAGAAAAAGAAGAGAAAATAAAGAGAATACTTCTGCCTGAAAACAAAAAATATTTTCATCCAGCACCAGCAATAAGTTGTATGTATTAAATTAGTACAAGATGTCAAGGAGGAATCACTAACATTCACCTAATGAACATTTGTTATTATGACACAATGTATAGGATATCAACAGCGCAACTCACCAATTTAATGAAGAAGAGGAAACAAGTCGAGCATAAGTCTTCATGGAAAGGTCTAGAGGAATCTTTTGCCCAGGAACTTGGAACTCGGACATGAAATTTTCATTTAATGATGCAGTATCAGGTTTCCTAGTTACGTCGCCAGGATTGACCAGCAATGGTTCACAAGTGGCAAGTCCTTTCAGTGCTTTGTTCTGTTGAAAGATGACATCAGTTTCACAAGCACCAGAAACATAACCATTCGACAGTATGTAAGTCTACCATATCAATATCTGGCAAGCAGGATGATTCCTCAGCCTTGGTAGAAAGTTCTGTAACACTGCGAAATAGGGTCTGGCTACATCTCTCATTGGTTTGACGGCCTTCAGCTTTGATATCCTCAGATATTGTAGTGGACGCATTATTCTCCTCACTACTAAGACAATTAATGCATTAACATAAGTTAATATACATTAAGTCAGCTTACTTCGGACAAATATTGCCTTAAGGAATTTTACCGAATAAGTAGTCTTTTGCTGGCAGCAACATTCGAGAGTAAAGAAACATTGATCAAGCTGTTAGATTTCACTTCCGCACCATTATCCTGTGGGAAAGACGCAGAAATCAAAGAGATGCATACTAAACTATAAAGCGTCTATGACATAACTTCTACACAAATTCCAAGAGATCAAGAATTAATATCAGAGTGTCCGTGAACCTTAGAGTTTTCTTTGCTGGAGAGCATCCAAGGCCTAGCCTTTTTGACAGGATATAGTTCATCCATACGCGTCTCTATGTATCTTGGATTCTTGGAAAGATCTTGTTTCTTGAACCCATTTTCCTTCTCAGTACTACTGCAAAGATAATTAAGTGAGAAAAGGGTAAGATGAAGAACTTTGACGGCATAATGATTTATACCTTTTGCAAGGGCGCAATGCATCAAAAGATTCTTTAGCTTGGTCGATGTAAGCAGTACGTTTCAATTGTTCTCCCTGTTTAATGAGAAGGGTATTTAAATGAACAATCTTTTACGATAATTTGCAACTCGACGAGAAAATATCTTACAACGAAGAGAGGGAAGCAACAAACGTACTCTCAATTCAGAGGGCGTCAACCTCTTTGCTTTTGGCGCAGTTTTGGACCCTCCACTGATCTGAAGTGAGCTACCGAAAGCACCAGAAGCAACTACTTTCGCCATTTCTGAAAAAATGCTATTCGTTAGATCCTTGAACTGACCTACTAATTTTTTTTATACCAAAAATCATATTCGTAAATCTGATGCACCATTTGGGTTTTTATCACCCCATCCTAATTCCGTGTACCAGCAATAACTTTTTCATCATTACAAATCCATCCGATTTATAACTATAAACCCTAAACAAAATTAAAATACACTATGAACTCTAGAAACCGGTAAATAGTACAGACAAAAGAACTTACAAGCGAAGAATCTAATTACAAACATAAATCCCAGATAGAGATATGAACATACTCACCACGCTCGATGGTTGATCTGTTAGCGATGTAAGAACAGAAACCCAGGGGCGTAGCGAAAGCAAAATCGAAGTCGCCGGTTACGAGCTCGTCGTAGTGTGAATCTTCACGTCGAAGTAGGCTGGGTTTTTTTTTCTAATCCTCTATCTACTCTCTCTTTTGAGTATTTAGGGGAAAAAAAAAATTGAGATGGGAGGGAAGAGGAAAGGGCGTGAAATCGAAAGCTATTTTAAAAATTTCGGTGAAAAAAATTTGGAACTCCCTCCTATTATACCTGTAACAGTAGAAGTAACGCCGTTAGTACATAAAGATGACAAATATCATAGATTAGTTTGGTTTAAAATATCCGGTTTTAGATAAATTTCGAATCAGGTACAATTAGTTAAACCGGATTGAACTCCTTCTGCAAAATGAGTAGTAGCCAACTTGGTCGAATCATCATCATATATCACGTAACCTAAGGCACCAGATTGAATGCTTCAAAACCACTTCAACAACAATACTGATGCCACGTACGAAAAAGAGAACCTCGACAATTACACATAATAACCAAGAATCCTTGGGTATAGAAGATACATGTTTTCTCATATTATACAGCCTAAATCTCTAATTTAAATTACTCAATATATACAATGAATATATAATCAAACAATGATGAAGGAAAGTACAATTGAAGATTTAGAAGATAATACTTTATAAGATAAACGAATCGATGTTCTCAATAAACAAAGAATCGGAATTCGCTTACCAATACGGCAAAATAATAACATATTCAATAGTTTATCAAAGAGATTTAAAGCGTAAGAAAACAAGAAGGCTAACAATGCCTTTTAAATTGAAAACATAGTATGATAGAAATAGAAAAAAAAATTCGAAATCTCATAAAATTGAAATAATAACATAACTAACTTATTATTCTTCTTAAACTATTATCCTCCACCTCAACATTTGTAATTTTCTGTAACAAAATCTACATAGATGAAAGATCCTTGATCACAATGTTCAAATGAAGGAAACATGCAATGTACATCAAATAAGAATTTCCAACTAGCTTCAGTTTTAGCAAGGTGAGTCCACTTTATCAACACCATGGTTACGGTCCTTCCTTGGTGTTGAACTATCTTACAATCCATAATTTTTTCAGGTGTCTTGTCCAAAACACAGCAACAACCAATGGTAAGGTAGTTGAAGTCTTAACATTTCCTACAAGAACCTTGAGCTGAGATACATAAAACCGGATGCACATGAGAGGAAGCCGAAAGTTTCAGCTTATAGGCGACCTTTCCACACTTATCAATGATACGATAGGGGCGAAAGTATTCAAGACTAAGATTTTGATTTGATCTTGTATCCATGGATTGTTGAAGATAAGGCTGTAGTTTAACGTAAACATACTCCCCTATATCAAACTCAGGTCCACTTCGGTAAAGAACTATGTTTTGTTTCATATGGTATTGAGCCTGCAACAAATGAAACTTCAAGATAGCTAGCATATTCTCACGTTCTTGTAAACTTTTTGCAACTACAACAACTTTACATTCACCCGAAAGATAAGATTGCTTCAAAAGGAGTTAATCTGGTTGAAGTGTGAAAGTTAGTGTTGTACCAATACTCAACAAGAGGAAGCCAATTAATTCAAAGTTGAGGTCTGTCACTTGTCATACAATGCATGTAAGTCTTCAGTCGCGATTGACAACTTCTGTTTTTCCATCACTTTCCGGATGATATGTACTAGAGAAGTTAAGAGTACTCCCTACAACTTAAACAATCTCTGCCACAAAATCACTCAACAAAACCAAGTCAGAATCACTTAAAATCGACCGAAGACAACCATAGAGCTTGTAGATGTTATCTAAAGAAGGCTTGAGCTACTAAAACAGTTGAATATGGATGACCAAGTGCAATAAAGTGAGCCTCTCTACTCAATCAATCTACCACAATCAAATTAACTGACTTGCCAAAAGAGAGAGATAAATCATCGATGAAATCCATGGAGAGATCAGTCCATTAAGCTTCTGGAATTGGCAAAGGTTGTAAAGTCCATGATAACAAGATTTTTATGTCTAGCTATCAAATACCCTTGTAGTATAAAAGGTTATCGAACCAAATGGGTGGCTTAGTAGCACTCAGACCATAGAGAATAACCTAATCCAAGCCAAATCAAAAACAATGATTCTATCACCGTCAAAAATAAGAAAGATGCAAAACAGAGCAAAACAAAACAGAGCATATAGAAACAAAGAAATGAGCTAAAAATAAAGCAAGAAATAAGGTCAAACAATAGCAAGGTGATAAGCGGTTAAATGAAAGTTGGGCATTGAGGAGTGAGGTCAATGATCTATGCTTGCCTAGGGTACTCTAAATTGCTTGATAAACTAGTGGGAATCGATCTCACGCAATAGATTCTACACAATCAATGTCATTTTCATGAACACATAACTTTACTTAACTAAACTCAGATCTAATTCGCATTAGCGAAATCTAATCAAGCAAGCATTAAGAAACAATCCAAAATGGCTAATAATCAGTCCAATGATCAATCTCTTGACCTAGACGACATTATTTCTGACATTAGTTCAGTCTAGTATTTCATCGATCACGTGGTGGGTGAATGAATGTTACTAATCAGATTACAAATAGCCAATGATAAATCAGAATTAAGTACACTAAATCTTATGAGATCCTGTCTATTTTAAGCTTAAGCAACCTAGATTCCCCTAGTTCCACATAGATCTACCTCATTTCCTCATTTCTCAAAGAGATCTACTCACTAATCATGATGGAGAACATAAACCTAGAAAATAAAATAGATTGCATAACTAGAAAGATGAGAAAGAGATGAACAAGAATAATTAAAGACAGAAATACAAATACTCAATTGATCGTCATCAATTCAAACATTCACACAAGGGAAAAGAGAGAAAACTGGGCAAAATATGTGTTTGATCTGAAAGCCAAAACGTCCATCTGTGTTTGTGGGTATAAATGGGTATTTATAGCCCATAACACAAAACCCTAAAAAGTTTAACACGGATTAAAAGTCAATAAAATGGAAGGTGGAGAGAAAACTCGAAGTGGGAACTTCAAGTAGTGTGGTGGAGTTGTGTCTTGTTCCTCAGAATTGCTAGAACTCGCATGTGTTCGATCAAGTCGCAGGTTCGAGATGTTCAAGGTCTTAAGAAAGTGAGAGAGCTCGCGTTAATCAAGTCAAGTCTTGGGCAGAACTCGCGGCCATCTTTCGAGGCTTAGTTTTGAGCTAAGCTTGGTTCACCCATCTCCACACAACTTGACATGTGTGGTCAAGTTGTTATTTTGGGCTATGTGAGATCTTGCACGTAGCTGCTTCCTTTGATCCTTCCTTGCATTCCAATATCGTATAGATAGCTTGTTACATCCATTTGTAGGCAAAACACTCCAAAAGCCTCCAAAGTATCTAAAATCATTTTGTATGCAATGCAAGTGCAGAATATGCTATATGAACCTAAAAGGACTCTAAAGTGGTGCAAATACTGTGAATATAGATGCAAAATATATTAAAAATGCCTCTAAAATATGCTAAAATGCAGACATATCAACTCCCCCAAACATAGACTTTGCTTGGCCTCAAGTAGATGCAAAGAACTAAGAAGGAAGAGAGGTTGCAAACGTAGGGAAAATCTCACTTAAAACAGAAAACCTGACATATTGAGAACCGTAACCCACAAATGAATTTGAACACTATTGGAATGATCACAATGTACTCGCCTATAGGCTTAGCATCCAAGCTAAGGCGTCTACCAAAACACAAACTTGATTCCTTATTTCTAGAGGTGCATGCCTTAAAAGGGACTAAAGATCAAAGAACATGTGATTCGACTTCCTTGAGCTTAGCAAGACTTAATTCGATTAAGCACACTAATCATTTCTTGTTTTGGTTCAGTTTTAGCATATGCTCATGGTTTTCGGATCCACAACTGATCAGAGGTTTGCATCACGTCCTTTTTGAGGATCTGCAAACGTGGAAGGGTTGCTTCATGTCCTGTTCTCATCTTTCTCATTGAAAAATGAAAATGTATGGGTTTATCATGTTCCCCACTCACCTTAGGAGTCACTGAATGATCAGTATTTATAAGAAGAGCACCTTTAGTTCCTGTCAAGCTAAACTCAAGGAAGGAAGACATTAAATGCATCTCAAGACACTAGATTGGTAGTTTAAGTTCAATTAGAAGGAACCGAATCAGGTTTTTTCAAAATAATACACAAATAAATGTTTCCTAGATGGACGATCTACCAATCAGCTTTCTAAGGATAGCAAACCGCAAATTCGAAAGTTCACTATGGTTACTGGCCAACAACCTAGCAAAATCGCCTATCTTGAGCAAGATAATTTCCTAAAAATAAAAATGCATTTGGACGCAATCCTATAGGAAAGTAATGCAACTACATGAACACTCTGTTTTTATGGAATGTATTTTCAAAAAAATTCAAATTTTTATGGTTTTTCTATGCCTTAAATGCTATGATATGCAATGAAATATGCTGGAAAGAAAAATCTGCATGGGTTTTTACGACATAGATGATATGCATGATCTACTATGAAAATACAAACTAAAAATCAGATAACACAAGGTTAATATCCCTAGGACCATCCCCCAAACTTAAATCATACAATCCCTTGTGTGCATAAAAGTTTGAAGCTGAATCCTAGACCATCAACAAAACAAAATGAAGAGGGGGCAGTGGTATGTACAATAAAAAGAGTGAAGTGGTATTTGTTAGAGGCCGAAGAAATTGGCTGTGGAGGCATTTATGCTCTCCAAAGTGTGTTTTGGACGTTTTGGTGAGTGGACTTGAGTGCCAACTTTGAGTTCTGTATTTTGGACTTTAGAAACCCAATTCTCATTTTTTATATGTTTAGTGACTGTCCCAGACTCCTTTGGATCAATTTCCCGCATGAAAGACATTCAAAGGTAGGGAATATATATAGAGTTGATTTAGTGTGAAAAGATATGAGCTTAATCAATATGATCAACAATCAAATGCATGGATTAGGCAAATAAGTCTAGGTTAGAAGAGACGGAGTTTTTGACTAGGAACTTAGGTGATGTACTTGAGTGAACTGGATGAGCAATATGGGATCAAGACATAATACTCCAGAATTTGTCGCCTATTGGCATCACTCACTCAATACATCACCACAAAAGGATACAAGCACTTGACTGCTCAAGTAGGACCCTCAGTTAAGTCCAAGGCGTGTGCTGGGAACAACTTGAGTTAGTCAACTCGACCAATTAGTTTCGAGTTCCATAATCCTTAGCCAAAATTCTTAAAACTCTAAATGCTGCCTTTGAATTGCTATCCCGAGTTCAGTTAGTTCTTGGCTCATTAGGGATCAAACTTCCTTAATTGCTGCCAAAAGCATAACACTCGGTTCCATTAAGCTCAAAACCTGAAAAACAGACAATTCAACCACAAGAAAGAGTAGAAAATGATTGAAAAAATAAACAAACACAAAAGTTTAAAATTAGAACCAAGTATATACAAGGATATGCATAGAACTTCCTCCCAAGTGACCTTGTTTATAGTTTCAAGCTCGACTTTTCACTCTTATTACGACTGGATACCCTATCTCGTCTTCAACTCATTCCGTCCCTTCCATACCAAGTACGATTCCTTTCGTCCTGTTCTCTTTAAGAGGCCTTACCAAGGTATCCCACGCATTTTCCAACCTTGAAAGCCAGTAAATACTAGAGCCAGTAAAACGGTAGCTACTAAAGCATAAACTGCTCGTTTTTCCTTCCCCGCGAGTATAGCATGATGAGCCCAAGTTACGGCAGCTCCGGATGAAGGGAGAATAGGGGTATTAAGAAAAGAGATTTTCCAAGGATCTAAAACCCCAATCCCTTTTGGGGGCCAAATACCTCCGATCTCTACCGCAGGTGCCAAAGAAGAATNTCGACGAACTCTTTATTTAAATCTTATCGAAATAAAGAGTCGACGGACTCTTCTATTCTAATATCCCCGACGACCGTGTAATAACTCGCTATTCACCCAGGTACTCAGTCATAATCCTGATGTCGGAGATGGCCGAGTGGTTGAAGGCGTAACTCTTTTTTTTACGGAGAGCAAAAGGTCCGGGGCATAGCTTTTTTTTTTTGAAAAAAGCAGTACAAAAAGATTAGACTCTCGGATAAGACTAAGCAGCCATGGACCAATCGCAATTCATCACCATTTTGCCCGCTTCTAATTGATGACGATCTCATCATCTTACCCAGGGCCTATGTATACGAGCTCGCTAAGCTTCGCTTCCCTTTCCTCTTGACTTTATTTAATAAAGTCAGAGTGGGGTTGACTCATTGAGAACCGCCAAAGTTCTCTCTGAGATCCCCTCATTAACCAAGTAAGGTTTGACTCTTTGCCCATGCACTGTGAAGTGTTCTCCATTCTTGTTGGTTAGAGTGATTGCTCCAAATAATAGAACTTCTTTCACCTTAAACGGACCAGACCACCTCTATTTCAGCTTCCTAGAAAATAGCTTGAGTCTTGAGTTAAATAGAAGCACTTCGTCACTAGCTATGATCTTCTTATGTGCTATCTTATCATGGAGTGTCTTAGTTCTATCCTTGTAAATTTTCGAGCTCTCATAGGCATCAAGTCTGATTTCCTCCTATTCATGCAAATGAATGAGCCTCTTCTCTTGAGCTGTTTTGAAATTGAAGTTAAGTACTTTGTAGCACATATTGCCTTGTAATCGATCTCAATAGGTAAATGATAGGATTTCCCATACATCAGCTGGAATGGGGTCCTTCCAATCAGAGTTTTATATGCTTTCATGTATGTCCAAAGTGTATCATCTAGCTTCACAGCCTAATCTCTCTTTGATGCACTAACTATCATTGAGAGAATTGCCTTGATCTGTTTGTTTGAGAACTGAACCTGCCCACTAGTTGTGGGTGATAAGGTGTATCCACTTTATGCTTAACTTCATACTTTCTCAGCAAGCTCTCAAACAACTTGTTGATAAAGTGGGATCTTCCATCACTGATCACAACTTGTGTCACCCCAAACCTGGAAAAGATAATGTTCTTGAACAGCTTAATCACCACATTAGCATCGTTGGTAGAACATGCTACAACCTCAACCCATTTAGAGACATAGTCAATAGCCACTAGAATGTAACTATTGCCATGTGATGGGGGATTAAAAGGTCCCATAAAGTTGATTGCCCAACAATCAAACACCTCAATGTACATAATCGAATTATGAAGCATCTCATTAGATTTGTATTCCTTATTTGTTGACAAGGATCACACCTCGAGATGAAGGCTTGAGCATCTTTAAACATTGTGGGCCACCAAAACTCAGCTTGTATAATCTTATGCACCATCTTGAAGCTTGCTAAGTATCCTCCATAAGTAGATCCATGGCAGTGCTCCAAGAGTCCATGAACCTCTTCCTCAGCTATGCATCACTTAAACAGCCCACTGACCTCTTCTTATACGTATATGGTTTATCCCAGAAGTAATGGTTGATGTCCCTAAAGAATTTCTTCTTTTGATATACATCCAAGCTCTTAGGTACCTCTCTAACAACCAGATAGTTGACCAAGTCGGCGTACCAAGGCAATGAAGATCCAACAAGCCTATTCCTTGGTGGAAAACGGTTTTCTTCAGTCTCTAAACTCAAGTCGACATCAAGTATGGCAAGTTGTTGTGGCGGCTCTGAGCTATGGGCTTCCTTTTCAGCTAATCCAAGTGTTAGGAGCTGTTCTTCTAGCATCGAGTCGTCTATGGGTATTGAATCTTGTATCATCATCCTAGAAAAATGATCATGCACACTATTCTCAACCCCTGGTTTATCCTCGATTTCCATATCAAATTCTTGAAGAAGCAATATCCATCTAAGCAGCCTTGGCTTAACATCTTTCTTTTTCGTTAGATACTTCAAAGCTACATGGTTTTTATATACAATAACCTTGGACCCAACCAAGTATGACCTAAACTTCTCGAATGCGAAAACTACTACAAGTAGTTCTTTCTCTATTGTTGCATACTTGACTTGAGCTTCATCAAGTGTCCTACTTGCATAATAGATCACATTCAACCTCTTCTCTTTTCTCTGGCCCAAAACCACTCTCACTGCATAATCACTAGCATCACACATGATCTCGAAAGGAAGAGTCCAATCTGGAGCTTGTGTAATTGGAGCTGATACAAGTGTTGCCTTGATTATCTTAAATGCCTCCAAACACTCAGCATCAAACAAGAACTCTGCATCTTTGCATAATAGGCGAGTGAGTCGTCTGGCTATCTTGGAAAAGTCCTTAATTCACCTCTTATAAAACCCAACATGACCCAAAAAGCTCCTAATGTCCTTGACTATCTTAGGAGGCTGCAGCTGAACCATAACATCAATCTTAGCCTGATCGACCTTATACCCCTCTCTGAAATCTTATGACCCAAAAATGATCTCTTCATTAACCATGAAGTAGCATTTTTCCTACTTCAGCACCAAGTTGGTCTCCACCACCTGCATAATACTCTGCACATGTTTGACAAACAAGAAGATAAGGAGGCGCCATATACATAGAAGTCATCCATAAACAACTCTACCATCTCCTCGATTAAATCCAAAAAATAGACATTATGCAGCAGTAAAATGCAGCATAGGCATTACAAAGAGCATATAGCATTCTTCTATAAGCAAAAGTGCCATAAGGACATGTTAAAATCGTTTTCTCATGATCATTAGGGTGTATATGGATTTGAAAGAATTCAATATACCCATCTAGAAAGCAGTATTACTTATGGTTAGGTAACCGTTCTACCATCTGATCAATAAAAGGTAGAGGAAAATGATATATCCTAGTAGAAAAATTAAGTCTCTTATAGTCAATACACATCCTATGCCCCTTTATGGCTCTAGTTGGTATCATTTTGTTTTTATCATTCCTAACCATAGTAATAACTTCTTTCTTGGGAACACAATGCATATGGGAAGACCATTTGCTATCAGCTATAGGGTAAATCACATCAGCATCTAATAGCTTAAGGATCTCTTTTTCATTATTTCCTTAAGATTTGGGTTCAACCTTCTCTGTGGCTCTATGCTAGAGTATGATTCATTCTCTAAGTAAATCCTATGGGTATAGAAACTAGGAGATATTCCTCTAGTATCCTCAAGCGAGTATCTTATAGCTTTTCTAAAATATTTAAGCTCAGCTAACAACATATCAAGCTCATCATCGTTTAAGGCATCATTAACAATCACATTATATGTAGAGTTAGGATCCAAGAAAATGTACCTTAGCCAAGCAGGAAGTGGTTTCAATTCTACTTTAAGTGCCTTGAGTTTGGACCAGTCATCATGTACTGGTGAAAAGTAGGCCTCCATGTCCCTTATTTCGAGTTTCATGATCAAACTTGGGCTAAACACTAGAAGTTCCTTGTATGTTGGAGTTGAGACTCCTTCAGTTTATACCCTACCCTTAGGGCTCATTTCTACCAGTTTCTTAATCACAACTGAGATCTTCACTAACTTGTTAGCAGCCAAGAGTATCTTATTAAATTCAACTTCTAAATGCAAGTACCCTTCACAAACTGGTTTAGTCAAAGCCACTTGTAAATGATCGTCGACTTCCAACTCCTCTAAAAAGCTCATCTCCTAAAGCATCCATCTCTTGAAACCAGAATATCTGATTCTCAATTATTGGCTCCCTCATCATATCTTTGATGTTAAACTTTATTTTGATGTACTGACCCAGATTCAACTCAATTGTCCCATTCCTCACATCAATCAATGCTCCAGCTGTGTCCAGGAAAGGTCTACCAAAGATTAATGTGTCTTTAGGCTCCTCATCCATATCAAGAACCACAAAGTCAGTAAATATCTAAACTCCTCCCACTTTGACTGGTAAGTCCTCTAAAATACCATGTGGAATCCTCATAGATCGATTAACAAGAACCAATGATATCTTGCAAGCTTTATAGTTGCTAAAACCCAATCTCTTTGCAACTGAGAGTGGCATGAGGCTTATCGATTCTCCTAAGTCACATAAACAACTACGGAAGGATAAAATTCCAAGTGAGCAAGGAATAGTAAAGGTACCATGATCACCTAGCTTCTTGGGTACTACCTTCCTTTGTATGATAGCACTGATCTCGTGTGTGGGTACCACCATGCCTTCAACTTCTTTTGTTATTTCATGTACTGCATATTTTAGGAACATCTTGTAAGGAGGCATTAGCATGAAGGCGTCTACTAATGGGACTTTCAGCTCTATCCTTCTTGAATCTCTGAGGGAAAGACAATTGGGGTTTGTAAGGTGGGGGAACAAGTAGTGTTAGCTTTTCCTCAGGAGTTGAATGTGTTTGTCTAATTAAAGGTGATATCGCTGTTGAGCCTCGTGAGTCCCAGTGTCGAGTTGTGCTGTAGGTGGGTTTTCAGGCAGTTTTTCCTCCAAAGAAGGTTGTACTCGCCTTCCTGTACTACGATTTGGGTTGGCGAGTTGTGCCTCTGGAGTTGTGGAGGCGGCTGTGGAGCTAGTTGGTATGGTTACTTGGATCCTCCTCCTGCATTATGTATGAAACAAAATTCTGCAATATGCTCATCTGCCTCTATAGTAACCGGTTCAGCCTCACACACTGAGTTTACCGGCCTTTGGTGTACCATCAACAACTTGTCCATCTTTGCATTTAGAGGTTTAATCTTCCTCTTGCTTGCTAATTCTGAATCAACTGTGTTTTTTCCACTACTAGTATAGTCATTGGCATACTGATCTTGAGCTTGTGCAAGGTTCTCAATCAATTCCCAACCAGCCTCAACATCTTTATGCATGAAATTACTATTGCTTGCAGTGTCAACGAAGATGCACAATTTGGAAAGGACTCCATGATTAGAAAGTGCAAAGCAATGCCACAATCGGATAACCATGATGTGGGCAGTGAGTTTGATATAGCTTGAAGTGTCCCAGGCTTCAAAGAATGTCTCATGTCTCTTTTGAGCAAAACTGGAGATTTCAATGCGTACCTTTGTTGTTCTTGAAGTAGAATGGAACTTAGCCAAAAATGCTTTCTTGCATTCATCCTAAGATGTTATTGTCCCAAGTATGAGCCTTGTTTCGAAGTGATAAGGGAAACAATCAAAGTTTAAAAGCATCATTGCTCACTCCATGAATATGTCAGCCCGCAAAGCATCTCAAATTCATCCAACTGATTAAGAGGATATTCACATTGAAATCCATGGAACTTGTGATTCTAAACCATGGTGATGAGACTACTTTTGATGTCAAAATTGGTGTTGGGATGGCAGGTGATGTGATCCCATGGCGTGGGGAATGTGAATTGGGTGTATCACCTGCCCCAATTGGCCTTGTCATAGGAACAATAGGCTAAGGGGCATGAAGTTGTTCCTGATCAGTAGGTCCCTCTGGAGTTGTATTGTCCATTGTAACCCTGAAAAGCTATTCTGATAGCAGAACTCGGTATGGTAGCAACGAGTCTCGACTGTGAGTTCAGAATAAACTGCATCTGAAATTGAGCCTCGAGGTTGGTACTGCAAGTTTCCATTTCGAGTTCGCCTGTAACACACCAAAAACCAAAAACAGGTTAGTAACGCCTGTTTCAACAAAAAAGAACCGAAACTTGGTCTCAGGAGAACCAAATTTCTGAATGTAACAAAGAAAACACCCAGTCGGCAATGACACCAATTTGATAATAAGATTTTTACGTCTAGCTATCAAATGCCCTTGTAGTATAAAAGGCTATCAAACCAAATGAGTGGCTTGCTAGCACTTAGAACACAGAGAAAAAACCTACTCCTTGCCAAATCTAAAACAATGATTCTGTCATAATCACAAATAAGCAAGATGCAAAATAGAGCAATAGAAAACAGAACATAAAGAAACAAAGAAATAAGCTAGAAACAGAGCAAGAAATAAGATCAAACAATAGCAAGGCGATAAGCGGTCAAATGAAAGTTGGGCATTGAGGAGTGGGGTCAATGATCTATGCCTAAGGTACTTTAAATTGCTTAATAAACCAGTGGTAATCAATCGATCTCAAGCAATGGATTCTACACAATCAATGTCATTATTATGAACATAGAAATTTTCTTAACTAAACACAGACCTAATTCTCATTAGTGAAATCTTATCAAGCAAGCAGTAAGAAACCATTCAAAATGGCTAATAATCAATCCAACAATCAATCTCTTGACCTAGACGAGATTATTTCATACTTTAGTTTAGTCTAGCATCATCAAACACTTGGTGGGTGAATGAATGTTACTAATCAGATTTCAAATGGCTAGTGAGAGATCAGCATTAAGTACACTAAATCTGATGAGATCCTGTCTATTCTAAGCTTAAGCAACCTAGATTCCCCTAGTTCCACATAGATTTACCTTATTTCCTCATTACCCAAAGAGATCTACTCACTAATCATAATGGAGAACATAAATCCAGAAAATAAAATAGATTGCATAACTAGAAAGATGAGAAAGTGGTGAACAAGAAAAATTAAAGACAAAAATTCAAATACTCAATTGATCATCATCAATTCAAACATTCACATAAGGGAAAAGAGAGAAAACTAGGTATAATATGTGTTTGATCAGAAACCCAAAAATCCATCTGTGTTTATGGGTGTAAATGGGTATTTATAGCCCACAACACAAAACCCTGAAAAGATCAACACGGATTAAAAGTCAATAGGTGGATATAGAACTCGAAGTGGGAACTTCAAGTAGTGTGGTGGAGTCGTGTCTTGTTCCTCAGAGCTGCCAGAACTCGCAGGTATTCGACCAAGTCGCAGCTTCCAGGCGTCCGAGGTCTTCAGAAAGGGAGAGAGCTCACGATAATCAAGTAAAATCTTGGGTAGAACTCACGACCCTTACTTCGAGGCTTGGTTTCGAGCTAAGCTAGGTTCACCTATCTCCAAACAACTTGACATGTGTGGTCAAGTTGGTATTTTGTGCTATGTGAGATCTCGCACCTAGCTGCTTCCTTTGATCCTTTCTTGCATTCCAATATTGTCTAGACAGCTCTTTACTTCCATTTGTAGCAAAACACTCTAAAAAGCCTCCAAAATACCTAAAATCACTCACAATGCAAGTGTAGAATATGTAATATGAAAATAAAAAGGACTCTAAAGTAGTGCAGATGCTGTGAATATGTATGCAAAATGTACTAAATAATGCCTCTAAAATATACTAAAATACAGACATATCAGTTTAGGAGATGGATGCATAATCATACTTACACCTTTGACAACTATCACAATGCAATATCAGGACAACTGGACCAACTTTAGACAAGGGCTCACTACACAAAATAAATGATAAAGAAGCCCAATCCACCAAGTCTCTTCCTACTTAAGCCTTTGAAGAGTTACAGTTTAAACCTGGCATAAATCAACCACCCACACCAAGTTTGCGGGGGGGGGGGGGGGGGGGGGTNGCCAAATTTAGACAAAGGCTCACTACACAAAAAAGATGATAAAGAAGCCCAATCCACCAAGTTTCTGCAGCTGAATTCAAAACATGATTATGACATCAAACTTGCAGAGAAAGCATACCAGACAACACAATCTCTGTTTGAGTGCAACCTTTATACTAAGAACAAGTTTGATGCTTTGAGTAAACTAGAGTTAAGTTACCCAATGTATAGAAAGACTAGGGTTTTACTCTTTGTCCATATAAACCTTCTCAATGTAAAGTTGCCTCTAAGATGAAAAACACAATCAAAAGTTCAAAGCTTTCATCTTGTTTTCCACTCTCTGTCCTTGCTTACATGCGGATGTAAGTCTGAATATCCTTTAACATTCATTTTTACTAAAATAGCCTCTTAACGCGTTGATGAGTGGTGTCTCGTCCTGCATGACCTCCAAAAGCAGAACAATGAAGCCATTGTAAGATGATGTCACAAAGAGCTGAATCATTAGGAATTACAATCTTGATTCTTCTCCAAGGTATCTTGGTTCCACGAATAAAACTACTTAGCCAAGGATTGTGCTTCAATAATTCAATCAAGGGTTTAATCTATGCATCAGTCTCATATTTATATTTGATCTTTTGCAACAAGTCATAGTTTCAAACTACCAAAGCCATGTGTAAGATTTTAGATCCTTCACGTCTTGAGAGTGTATCAGCGATAATGTTTTCTTTACCAGATTTGTACTGTATTTCATAGCTGAACTCCAACATCTTTGGCAACCATTGCTTATGTATCAGTGTATTCAATCTTTGCTCTATAAAGTACTTGAAGATTCGTTGATCTGTCCTTATGATAAAGTGCGGCGGAAGAAGGTAGTGGCACCACTTTTGTACTGCAAACACTACCGCAAGGAGTTCCTTCTCGTAAATAGACAACAAGAGTTGCTTACCCTTCTATTAGCGACTTATATAAGACACCAGATGGCCATTCTGCATCAATACAGCTTCTATGTTGCTGCCACAAGCATCCGTCTCAACAACAAATGGTTTACCAAACAGAGGTAATGCTAAAACATGAGCTTTATACAATGTGTCCTTCAAGTTTTGAAACGCTATTGTAGATTTGTTAGACCATTGAAACATTTATTTCTTGGTTAATACTATTAAAGGATGAGCAATATAACCAAATTCGCAAACAAATTTGCGATAGTAACCAAACCTAAAAATCCACATAGCTCTTTCATAGATTTTGGTTGTTTCCAACTCTGCACAACTTTTATCTTCTCAAGATCAGTAGAAACACCACAGCCTTCTATTCAATATCCGAGGTACTCAACTTTGTACCCTGAACACTCACACTTGCTGTGTTTGGCAAAGAATTTGTGTTCCCACATCAACTTAAACACCTTCTAGAGATGCTTCAGCGGATCGTTCAAAGCAGTATTATAGACGATTACATCATCAAAGAAAATAAGCTCAAATTGTCACAAATATGGTTTAGAAATCAAGTTCATGAGATTCTGAAAGGTAGTTGGTGCATTTGTTAAGCCGAAAATTATAACTAAGTATTCATAATGCGCAGTATGAGTTTTAAACATTGTTTCATGGATGTCAAGAGGATCCATCCTTACTTGGTGATAACTAGCCCCCAAGTCAATCTTAGAAAATCATTTAGCTCAACCCAACTCGTCTAGAAGATCTTTAATCAGAGGAATAGGAAATCGATTTTTAATTGTTAAGTTGTGCAAACCTCTATAATCTACACATAACCTCCAACAACCATCCTTATTTTTCACTAGCAAAATCGCATAAGCAAATGACTACAACTTGGTCTTATAATACCACTTAAGAGCATGTCTTCAACTTTTCAGCCAATCTCATTCTTTTGGTAAAGAGCATACATGTAAGGCCTTTGGTTTACCGGATTAGAGCCTTCCAATAATGGTATATGATGGTCACAAGTATCACAAGATAGAGGAATAGTTTTTGGTTCTTTGAAAATCTCTTGAAACTCATCATTCAGTTCAGTGATAAAAGGTTGTTCAGAAGTATAAGCCTCAACATTAAAGGACATCATACTGCAGTTAATAGAGATATCCTGAGCACAAAGCATAGCGTACTTATCTTCTTCTGCAGTCTATTGATTGAACTTTAGCATTTTAACCTCACAGACAGACCCTTGCTCCAAACTTGGCAATACAACCTGTTTATCATCTAAATGAAACCTCATCCTCAGAGTAGTGAGATTCCAACCAATTTCCCCTAAGTTACACAACCATTGTACACCCATAACCAATCATAGCCACCAAGTGGAATCAACATAAAATTGTTTACAAAAGAATGGTGTTGATAACTCCATTTATAACTACTAATCTTTCTTAAACTAGCAAATTTACTCCCATCAGCCACTAAAGTCGTAGTATGACCCATCGAAGTGACATCATACTTAAGCATATTCACTACATTCAGATCAATGAAGTTGTGAGTCGAGCCATACTATATCAAAACAAACATAACTTGTTTTCCATGAAGATCTTTTACTTTCATGGTATACAAATCAACAACACCTGTGACAGCACTCACGAAAATTTCAGGTTTCTTAATCAATCCTTCATGTGCTTCGTCATTATCTATATCAGATCTTTGAGTTGTTCCTCAAAATTGAATACTAAGCGTTCTTGTGCGTAAGATAATGATCAAGAGTGTATTTCTTGTTATAGAAATAACACAATCCCTTTGTTCTCCTCTCAATCATAAATTATGTTGTAAAGGTTGTATGACCCATGTTATCCTTCTCCTTGCCTTCTTCAACTACATGAAGTAATTTCTTTGTAGCTCCTACATCCCGTTTGTAGCTTACAAACTCCTTATAGAGTGTGAAGAAGAAGTGTTCCTCAAACTTGTCCAAGAAGTAGAACTCTTGGATTGAAGGTGAGCCTTCTCATATAGTCTCTCTAACAAGTGACAATGCCTCACCGATTGAGGTTGGAATATGCAAACATGCATCTCTGTGTCTGTATGAAGACCTACCAAGTAAACACTCACCAGATATTTCTTTGGTAACTCCACTCTTGTTTTGATAGCCTCAAACTTGGCATGATACTCTGATATCCTATTTGTTTCTCTTAAATTCTTGAACTCGACTATAGGGTCATCAATCACATCATCAAACCTCTCGAGTAACAACACCTTGTATGCTTCCTAATTCCCGAATAAACTTGTATCAATCCTCTGCTAGCTAAAGGAGCGATGTCATGTTGATGCATCTCCATCAAAGCGAATGGAAGCAATTTGTACCTTCAATTGGATGGAGTCAAGTAAACCTTAAAAATTTCTTCTACCTTAAAAACCTATTCTTGAACACTAAATCCATGGAACCTAGGAAACTCTATCTTTTCTAGTCTCGTAACTCTAGAATAAGGACTTTAATGGTACTAATGACACGTCTCTACTCACTTCGACAAGCGACGGATCCGGTGATTATGGCAGTTTTGAAGTCTGCCCCGTTTCTAGAGTATTGGATGAAGAAGTTGTAGCTAATAATGCAAGTTACGCTTGTTTAACCATGTTAAGGATGTTAGCCAAACTCTTATCAAGGTTTTCTTTCATGCGCTCCTCTTGTTTGACCATTCTTTCACCTTGTGTGTCTAACAATTTCTCCAAAGCCTCAATAAATGACTATGTAGACACCTCTGATCCTTGTGTCTCGATGTCTTTTTCTACTCCAGATCTTGTTTCAACCATGATTGCGTCCGAGGAAATACTGGGCTCTGATACCTTTGATGAAGGAAAACATAATTGAAGATTTAGAAGAAGTTCATATTTTATTAAATAAACGAATTGATCGATGTTCTCAAAAAACAAAAGAGCAGAATTTGCTTATTAGTACGACAAAACAATAACAAATTCAAGGCTTTATCAGAGAGACTTAAAGCGTAAGAGAGAAAGAAGGCTAACAATGCCTTTTAAATAGAAAAACAAAAAATGATAAAAATGGAAAAACTGAATTGGAAATCTCATATAATTGGAATAAATAACATAACTAATTTATTATTCTCCTTAAACTACTATCCTCCAGCTCAACATTTGTAATTTCCTCTAACAAACAAAGCCGAATCTTGAAACAGAAATCAAAGCAAAGGGTATCTCTCTACAAATAAATTTCTCTGGAATCAGAGTGAAATCATGAATGAGAAGACTAAAAGCGACATCATTACCTCTTTAATTTTGTAAAAATTGGAGAAGAGAAACAAAAGGAAGGGTTTTGGGTTTCAGTTACACAGATACTAGTGTGGTGATGATGAAGAGGAGGGGATTAAAGAACGAGAAACAAAACCTAAAATTCATTTAATCGACTAGACTTTCTTAATTTTTATTTTTTTCGAGATAAAATTGGTACGTTTTCTCAAATATGTTTTAAGTCTTGTGTTTAGTTGTTTCAACTTTTAAGATCAAAGTTTCCAAATGATAGTTAAAAAACCTTTTTTCTATTTTCCATATTTGTGCACTTTGAGTAATGAGGTGCTACAAGAACCTTTTTTTTGCCAATTTGAACTTTGTTTTACGATAAAAGATTTAAAAAATTATCAAAAATATACAAAAAACTCAAGTGTATCGTACATAATAACTAAAGTATTATACCAAAGAAAAAGGAAAGCTTACAGAGACATGTCTGACTATAAAGAATGAGCAGGAAGGCACCTGTTTGATCCATCAACCTCCGTCGCGCATGAGCCCAAACCCAATGAATTACTTGCTGGTTTGCAAAACTTATTCTTCAGCGGTTATAACCAATACATGTAAACATGATAGATGTTTTACAATCAATTTGAATTGGTTGCTGGAAATTCCAACAAACACTAGTAACAAGAAATCAAGTGAAGTAAAATGTCCAAGCCGATTTTCTATAATATTGGGGCTCTAAATATAGAGAAATAATGACTAGAAGGAAAGAAACATAACCTTTTGTTTTCAGAAAATAGTCGGTCTACACTGCTAAGAAAGTCGGTCGATGCCAGATATAAATTTAGCCATCGTGGACACATACGGGGCTAGACATTCTAACCAAAGTCTAATGAAACATAATAACTAACCACAACATAGTAAACAAAATTAATTCAAAGTCTGAATTAATATACTTAGAATAAAAAACTAAACTATATGGTGAATCATATCCTGAAACTTAAAACAAGCTAAAGAAGAAACACATATGAGATTACTAAGGATTGGAACGAGCTATTAAAGACAACCAACACATAGTGAGAAGAGTTAAACCGATTAAATCCACGAAACCATCGACAAAAGAGGTTTCTTAAGAAGTGTTGGTTCACGAAAAGCACACCCAGCCCTACAACGCAAATTGAGCCCTTGCCCCAAATCATCAGCCACCAGAGAAACAAAAAAAAGCGGTGGAAACCCTAACATCTGATGGTAGAGACAAACATCCTCTGACCCTAGTTTTAGATATATATTGACCTTATCTCCAATAGTGAAGCATCTTAACACCGGCTCTCTAATGATAAATAAAGAAATCTCAGTTTCAAAGGAAAAAAGACCGAAAACCTTCTCATCACCTTTAATAAAAAAACTAAAACATGAATTAGAAAGTACAGAAAAAAAGAGAAAAAATAAGTGATCTGATATGTGGAAGCCTCCGACCACAACATCTCAAAACGGTGAAGCACCCTTTTCATTATAATTAAATACAAAAACTGATTATAATTCTAAGTAATTAATTAGATGAATATATATATATATATATATAAAATATAGTTAGTTAGTTGTGATGTAGTTATGTAGATGTTTAGTTATCTATTTGTGAATATACACAACTATATGAATATGAATATAGTCAACTGTATTATTCTGTATATATAGTTTATAGTTAACTACTAATCAATGTATAAAAAGTAGGAAAATTTTGTATTTTGCTGTCTTATCCTCTTATTAGGATCTATGAGTTTAAGTTTGGTTTGAAAGGTAGATGAGTTATTCTCCTAGAAATTGCAATCAGTATTTTTAAAAAAAATTATGTCAGTCATCATGAGTGTTCCATCTAGGAGAAGATGCAGCTTCTCAAATTTCAACTGGAGTTCTCTCTTCTGATACAGATAGACCTCATGTATCTACACGCTTAGGACCAATAATTATAGAAAAAGCTGCTGAAATCCCCCCACCACCTGTTGTAGCTTCTCAGAGAAAGGTAGGACGACCTGCAAAGAAAAAGATCATTCAAATTAGTCCTAGAATACTGACTGGATCATGCTCAAAAAAGAGAAGAACAACTAATGCAAGAGCTTCTCCCAGAAGAAGATTGTACCCAGAACTTGTTTCCCATTCAGCTGACAATGCTGCAAGGATGAACATTGATAGTCCTCATCGAGCTGCCAGAGAAAAACCCAAAAGAGCAGTATCTAATAATCCACCACAGATTCCGATGATTCCTG
The DNA here is from genome assembly GCA_900406435.1 of Lepidium aucheri. Lineage (NCBI taxonomy): Eukaryota > Viridiplantae > Streptophyta > Magnoliopsida > Brassicales > Brassicaceae > Lepidium > Lepidium aucheri. The sequence continues at coordinate 60,655 of OVBA01000393.1, forward strand.
CCATGAAGAAAAAGAGAAAGGATTTTCAAAATCCTTCCTCTCATGTTCCTTAGCTATTTTAAGCTGGAACTGTCAAGGGTTGGGGAATCCCTTGACATTTCGACGCCTTAGAGAGGTGTGTAAAGATACCTCTCCAGATATAGTTTTCCTCATGGAGACAAAAAATCAAGACTCTTTTGTGCTGAACAAAATCCAATCATTGGGATATGGGAACCATAGGATTATAACCCCTCAAGGGCATGGTGCTGGAGGCCTCGTTTTGCTGTGGAAAAATGAAATCATGTTAACTATACTGGAAGCTGATCTCCACCAAATCGATGCTAAAATTAACCATGAGGGGAAGAATTTCTTCTTCACTGCAATTTACGGACATAATGATAAAGGATTGAGGAAAGAGCAATGGGAAAAATTAAAGGACAAGGCAAGAACTCGAGATACCTCCTGGCTCCTTGTAGGTGACTTTAATGATATTACTAGCAGTTCTGAAAAAGAAGGAGGGGTACAGAGACCAGAATCTTCTTTCTCGGATTTCCGATCTCTCTTTTATGAGTGTGACCTTATGGACCTCCGTTATTCTGGCAACCCTTTGTCCTGGAGGGGTATTCGTCAAAATCAAGTGGTACGATGTCGCTTAGATAGAGCTGTGGCTGACAGCACATGGATGGAAGAATTTCCTTCAAGTTTCTGCGAGTACTTGTGGTATGAGGCCTCTGACCATAAGCCTATCCTCATTCGAGTGAACCCAAATGATAGGAAACGAAGAAACATATTTCGTTTTGATCGGAGATTGAAGGATAACATGGAGATCAAGGAACTGGTTGAGAAGACATGGCTGTCGTGTCCACAACTCAAAGTGCAAGACAGACTAACAAATATCCGCAAAGCTATAATATCCTGGGCAAAGGACAACCACATAAACAGCAAAGCGGAGATCAACAAAAAGAAATCACAATTAGAGGAAGTAATGTCCAACTCTGAAACAAACCTGCAACTAATCAAGGATATAAACCAGAGCTTACAGAAACATTACCTCCCTGAAGAAGCTTACTGGAGGCAACGAAGTCGAGCAAATTGGCTGGCCTTGGGAGACAAAAATTTCAAGTTTTTCCATGCTACAACAAAGTCAAGGAATGCACAAAATAGATTCAGTGTTTTGGAAGATAAACATGGTACAACAGTTTTCAAAGAATCAGAAATTGTAGAAGTTATCTTGGATTATTTCAAGGAGCTATTTCAATCCCAACACTCTGACTGTAAAGAGATAGTGGAGTCTGCTATTACTCGGCGTGTATCAAGCGAGGACAACAAGGCTCTGATTCAGGACCCAACAACTGAAGAAATCAAGCAGGCGCTCTTTGATATCCACCCGGATAAGGCACCAGGTCCTGATGGCTTTTCTGCTTGTTTCTTTCAATCAAACTGGCAAACATTAAGTGCAGAAGTTATAAAAGAAATCAAAAATTTCTTTACATCTGGTATTTTACCAAGAACAATTAACGAAACTTATGTGAGGCTAATTCCCAAATGCTCTGGACCAAGGAAAATCACAGAATATCGACCCATAGCCCTTTGCAACACCCTCTACAAAATCATTGCCAAGATTTTATCTAAGAGACTGAGAACTATACTTCCTAACATTATATCAGAGAATCAATCAGCATTTGTTCCTAATCGAGCAATCTCGGATAATGTTCTTATAACTCGTGAGGTTCTCCACTGTCTGAAGACATCTAATGCGAAGAAACATAGATCTATGGCGGTAAAGACCGACATGTCCAAAGCCTATGATAGGCTAGAATGGACTCTTATTCACACAGTGCTACAGCAAATAGGGTTTGATGCTAAGTGGATTACCTTAGTTATGCAATGTGTAACAACGGTCTCATACTCTTTTTTGATCAATGGCGAACCAAAGGGTCAAGTTAAGCTGACCAGAGGTATCCGGCAAGGGGATCCTCTGTCTCCGTCCCTCTTCATTATCTGTAGTGAAGTATTATCAGGACTTTGTCAGAAAGCTCAATTGGATGGTACACTAAAAGGAATTAAAATTAGTCGTAACTGCCCGGCGATAAACCACTTACTCTTTGCCGACGACACCATGTTATTCTGCAAGGGGAATAAGAGAAGCATCATTACCCTTCAATCTATCCTGCGCAAATATGAAATAGCTTCTGGTCAATGCATCAACAAATCCAAATCAGCTATTACTTCCTCTAAGAAAACCAATTCTCAAGCAAAACAAAGGATCAAGCATGAGCTTCAGATTAGTATGGAGGGTGGTATGGGAAAATACTTAGGGATGCCTGAACATTTTGGAAGAGCAAATCGAGACATTTTTAAAAGCATTTTGGACAGAATCAAGCAAAGAAGTTTGAGCTGGTCCTCAAACTTATTATCCCATGCCGAAAAAGAAGTGTTACTAAAGTCAGTTTTATCTGCTATTCCTACCTACTCAATGTCTTGCTTCAAATTACCTACATCTCTATGTCAAAGAATTCAATCTGAATTGACAAGGTTTTGGTGGGATGCAAAGAGAGAAAAGAAACAAATCGCCTGGACATCCTGGAAGACTTTATCAAAACACAAGAAAGAGGGAGGCTTAGGCTTCCGCAGCATTCAGAAATTCAACGACGCTCTCCTAGGTAAACTTTGTTGGAGACTCATTCAAAACACAAACTCCCTACTTAGTCAAATACTCACAGGAAAATATTGCAAAACCGAGGATATTCTAAAAGTCCAAGCCACCAATCAAGTATCTCATGGTTGGAGTAGCTTACTCATTGGTAGAGACATTCTGCTGCCAAAACTAGGTTGGATAATAGGAGATGGGAAATCCATTAATATCTGGGACGAACAATGGCTATCACCTGTTGTAGGAGGTACCCCTTTTGGACCTGCAAATCACAACACAAAAGATATGACAGTTGCTGATCTTATCCTCACCAATTCCAGAACTTGGGATAGAGAAAAAATCAGAACAATCATACCGCAATACAAAGCAAAAGTCTTATGTCTGAGGTTGAGCAATCACAGCAAGTTGGATAAACGAATCTGGCTGGGGCATCATAGTGGAAAATATACGGCTAAGAGTGGCTATTATGTAGCACTTGACTCGGAACCAGCGAGATCCAACACTCCTAACCACAATACCTCTAACTGGATATCAGAAGTGTGGAGCCTCAAATTACCGCCGAAGTTGAAGACTTTCCTGTGGAGGGCCAAATCAAACATATTACCAACGGGAGAAAAGCTAAAAACTAGAAATATCACAGTTGAAACTGAATGCAAGCGATGTCAACAGGAAGAGAACCTTGAACATATACTATTCCATTGCGAACCAGCGAAAAGGATCTGGGAGCTCCCAATCTTCAAGTCGACTCCATCCCTAAACCCATCAGATCCGTTTTCTCATATATGGCCAAAACTGAGATCACTCACTCCTCTCCCCCCATTCGGTATTACCATAACTCCACTTGCTGCCTGGATCTTGTGGTACCTATGGAAGGGAAGAAAGAATTTCATCTTCAATAAGATCAGATTGTCAAGTACAGAAATCTTATTGCAGGCTATCGAAGAAGCTAAAGTATGGGAGGAAGCTACTCAAGCGATAACTTTCAAAAGTCCAATCCAGGAGTAGCTTCAGTTTCCATTTTCACAGATCCAATCTTCTCTGATTTGCATGTCGGATGCGGCGTGGAGAGAAGAAACACAGAAGGCTGAAATCGCCTGTTGTTTCTACAGAGAAGATCATCTGATCTATGAATATGCTGAAGTTATTGACTTTGTAGCCTCCCCGCTCATGGGAGAAGCCTTGGCTCTCAAATTGGCGATGAGACAAGCAATCGATCAAGGATTCGACTCTCTCACCTTCCAGTCGGATTCCTTGATCCTTGTCAAAGCCGTTAATTCAGGCTGTTACCCACCGGAAATACACGGAGTTTACCAAGACATCTCCGATCTTTTTCACCATTTTAGTTCTGCTTCCGTTGTTTTCATTCACAGGCATAAAAACTTGAATGCTGACAAGTTGTGTAAGAGAATTCTTATTGGGCCTGAATCCATTATCTTAATCTAAGAAGGTTTGTGACCAAAAAAAAATTCTAAAAAAGAAAGACATTAGCTTAGCTTAAATGAATAAATTATTAATTTTAACGAAATAAATTGTAAAAATACATGTCTCTAGTAAAAATCAAAGCTTAGTGAGATGAGAAAATGAATAGTTTTAGAGTGAGTCGTTGGGATCAATAGGCTTATATAAGCCAATCAATTGATGGCCTTCTTCTGTATCCTGATTTCTCCTCCAAGTGTAGTACCTAGTCAACAGTCAAAAAAGCAAAATCATTTAATAATATGAGTGAAACAGATTTTCCGACAAACGAAGATTACAACATCTTGCATGTAAGAGGCCTTTTGGTGTTTTTTTATTAAGCTATAAGAACCAAGATCCAACTAAATTATTAGAGAAACACGTGCTACAACGAGGGATCACGTGCCAAAGCAGGGCCTAGTAAGCTGAGGGTGGATCCATGTGAATGCACATCATGGGCACATGAGGCATGACTGACATATCAACTTAATAACGTGACCAACTTGTGTATGCATGTGTGCTTATGTCTCATCTGATTTATTTTGCGCAATATCAAGTATACAGAGTAATGAAACCGATGGATAGAATAGAGAGAGGCTATATCGACAAAACACTCATACATGGAAAGACACATATTTTTCAATAATCCTATCGATAAAACACTTCAAACTCTAGACGGACTAAACTCCCTAGAATCAGAAATTTCGGTAAAACATATCATATAAGTGAACAAATGATAAATACTTAATAATGGCAATAGTACTGACATCTTATAATCGAAATCTTTTTAAGTAAACTAGCTTTTCTTTTAAGGTTAAAAAGATATTGAATAAGAAGAATTAAGAAAATAAAAGTACCTGAAATGGGAGGAGTGGAAAAAGAAAGAGGTTTGGAAAAGGAAGGTTGTGGGAAACCAATGGCTTGAGATTGATGATAAGGATGATAAAGAGTGTAGAAAGGAACCATTGGACTTGCCCCAACCATTACTCGTCCTCCACCGTACATCTGGTTGTTGTAATATTGTGGTTGCGGTTGTGGTTGCATTTGTGCATAGTGTGATCCATTCATATAGGTTCCTCCAATGTATCCAACTTTCTGTTCATTAAAATTGTTTCGTAAGTAGAGAATCATAATGATATTTTGGTTTGAATACCAAAATATAAGACTTACTTGATTAAAAGTCATGTTCGGGGTGACGAAGGAGGCAGGGTACCTTTATAACAATATCAAGAGTACTAAACTAATCAAATATTTTATTAATTTATGTACATTTTGATTAAGATTAGAGCACTGATATCAATTTACCCATAGAAAGGAACGAGTTGATGATGGTGCTGATGTTGAAGTTGATGTTGTTGGTTTGTGAATCCGGACGGATAGTACCATTGAGCTTGATTCCCTACATGTGGTGGTGTGGCTCTATTCCCATTTTTTGGCCCTTAACATCACAAAACATCATTCATAATAATATTAAGTTTGGTTTGTAATATATGATGGTTTCTTAATACATCATTACTCATAAGTGAACTCTTAGCATTACAAATCACACCCATATATATATATATATATATGCCACAAGAAGTTCCGCATTGACATTATACCACTATTTCTTTATTGTGTAGTCAAGTCAAGAATGAATAGACAATACTTGATCAATAACTTAAACCTCTCAAATCCTAATTGGTATGACGCCAACTCAAAATTAAAATTTGGTGGAGAAAACATGTCACTTGTACACCTAGTTTTCACAAGGATATAATTAGTTTTTTTTATAAACATTTTAAGTATTATAACTTTAATGTAGATAGAAAATCATAAGATCAACAACCTTGTTGTGGAGAGGGCGAAGTGGAGGATTTACGAGGGCGGCCACCGAGGGAAGCGAGATTGCAGTTGGCGCGGCGACCATTGATGATCGGACTCGAGTCTTGGCAAGCTTTCTTAGCTGATTCTGCATCTTTGAAAGTGACCTACAAAAGAAAAACACTTTAAAAAATGAGAAACGAAGAAAGAGTGAGATAAAGAAGAAAAAGAAAAGAGAGAAGAGGAACAGACAAAGCCGTAGCCTTTGGAACGGCGAGTGAGTTTGTCGCAGATGATAACAGCCTCCAAGATGTCACCGTACTTGATGAAATGATCATACATTGCTTCTTTATGAGTGTCCCAAGCCAATCCTCCTACGAACACTTTGGTCAGCTTCGTGTCTCCCAGACATCCGTTCACGTTGTTGCTCGTCGTCATTGGATCGTGTGTACGAGAGCCACAGGGAAAGGGAGACCAGAGAGAGATTGAGATAGAGAGAGAAGGAGATAGTGAAATTTAATTATTTATATGTACAAAAGGGAATAATAATAAAGAAATTCTGAAAACATAAAGAGTGACAGATTGGTGGACAGGTAAGTCCTAACGTGATCACTACATCTTCTATGTCTCTATTCACTCTTCTGCCTATTTCTGCTGTTGAACCCATATTACAATACCCTAGACTTGTACGTCAACAATGAAATTGGAAATTCTAGATTCATAGCTTAATTTTTCGGAGTAACCTATGTCTATAGTATCAAATTTCTATGACAAACAATTTAGAAATATATATTTAAACACTTGACCATATACATTTAATTAGATGATCTCCATCTTAAAAGCCCAAAATTGAGGGTTTCTCAAGGGAGTTCCATCATTGGTAACTTAAACTTTTAAACCAGATTTACATAAATCAAACCATTTTCATGAAGTTATTGTCCAAGTTGATACTTTTATTATTGAAACTATCGATTTTGTTTTGGACGACTTCAGTCAAACTGTTTAGGAACGTTATACATAGATGATGTGCCTCGATAACTCTAATTTGTAAGATTTTGACTTACATAATATTTTAACATTGCTGAAACATAAAAAATGTAATTAAGGATATTGTTTGTCGATACAAAAAGATGGAAAGCAATTTCCAAATCCTCCGAGATTTCACGAGCATCCAATATAGAGGGTTTGATTGGTTTCGTTTGGAAACCATATGTTTATTTTGTTACCAATTAATATTTTGTTTGAAACAAATTTTTTTTGAAATGTGAAACTTTATTGATGAACAAAAAAAGTTATGTACAAGAGTTAAGTAGGTGAAAATCTTGATTGAAAAATAAAGAATTTTCAAAAATTTCTAACTCCAATCCAACTTAGAGAAGGCTGTGAAGTTTATGTGGATGTACATAATGAAGAGAAGAAATCTGATCTCTAATTTGCTTGTCAATTGCCTGAGCTACAACAGCATGATAAATCCAAAGCCTTCCATGAATACATAAATTCTTCTCTCGCTAAATGTGATAGATAGAGCTTTGAAACTAATCGTTTACAAAAGATCATTTAGACTTATTTAGGTCGTTTGAAAATATCATTTGCAAACGGAACCATTTACAGTCGTTTGGAAACAACCATTGTTTATACATACAAACAAATAATTTATTTTTGCATTTTACGCATAATTATGATTTAAGAGAGTAAATGATTCACATAATGATTAAAAAAAATCATTCATTTACATTTAGAAAATCATTATTTGCTAATATAGAAATATTATTTTAAATATAGTAATTGTAATTTATTTATTTGTTTATATATCAAAAATATTAAACTATATGTTATTGCTTAGTTTTTAGGATAATTATTTTACGTCAAATTTCGCATACTATTTTTTGGCAATCGCTATCTTCAAATGATCATTTTCAAACAAGCTTTGTTCCAACAACTCATTTCTTATACCAAACAGTCGTTTTAAACAGTGTTACCAATCGAACTTAGAGAAAATTGTCTCCAATGAATCCTTTAAGTTTTAAATTATCCCCAATACTCTTAAAATTTGTGCAAAATATACGTTTTGGCATAAGGGGTATTTTAAAATTTCGGACAAAATTTATAATTGTATTTCTGGTGAACAATATATAGTGAATTATGTCTACAATGAACAAGTATTCACTAAAATTGTCGACTGTGGACATATTATGTATACAATGGAAAAAAAAGCAATATAATTGTTCACCACACACAAATATTCAAACTCTAAATGAAGTATTTTCCACAATTAAAATTCAAAAAATATATTTCGCGAAAAGTAAATAAAAAATATACGTGAGCCATTTAAAACTCAAAAAGTATACTGTGTACAAGATTCTTGAATATATTGGTGGCAGAAATTTTTAATTAGAAAATGAAAATGAAAATGCAAATATGTTTCAATTAGTCACGACTTTAAGCTGGGCCAAATTTGGGCTCAACAGCAATCACTGAAAAGATCGAATCCGTATCATAGACTCGAAGAAGGTCTCTCCTTTGATGTGTGTAGGCTTAAATTTTGGTACAATTAATTTATTTTACAATAATTACCAACATTATTTTTCTTATACAAAAAGATTAAAAATAAAATAAAAAATGAAATAAGTAAGGTATTTATAAAACCAGATAACGATTTTGAATTTTTTTTAGTGTGCACTTTTGAACATTTGTAAGAAACTAAACTATGAATAAATAATAGTTTTATAAGTTCACATTCAAACTCATATAAGATTTTCTGACCAAAAAAACACTCATATAAGATTAAATACAATTAAATATGATTTTTTTATCAATCTATAATTTTATTGTATTCAAAATTATTTTAATTACTCCGAAGTAATAGTAAGGATTTAAGGAATAGATGAATTAATTGTGAAATCTGGTGTAATCGATGCAGTTTCTATTGAAATTAAACTTGATTTTGGGTTAGGCTTAATTATGGGTTA
>OVBA01000394.1:0-69489 GCA_900406435.1 Lepidium aucheri
TTTTATAGATTTCACATGTTTTGGAAAAATAATTCATTTTTCAACAAATTTTTGACCTATAGCCTTCTAAAAATAACATTTCATGTCATTTTTGATATTTCTAGGAATTTTTGGATTTCAAATGTTTTNNACAATATTTTATGCCATTTTTGATATTTCTATGATTTTATAGATTTCACATGTTTTAGTAAAACAATTAATTTTTTTACAAATTAATTAGTTATAGCCTTCTAAAAATAACATGTCATTTTTGATATTTCTAAAAATTTTTGGATTTCATATATTCATATCATTTTTAATATTTTTATGATCTTATAGATTTCACAAGTTTTGGAAAACTAACTCTTTTTTTTACAAATTTGTGAGTTATAGCCTTCTAAAAATAAAACTTCATGTCATTTTTGATATTTTTAGTAATTTTTGGATTTCACATATCGTGGAAAAATAACTTATTTTCCTGTAATTTTGTGAGTTATAGGCTTCTAAAAATAAAACTTCACATCATTATTGATTACTTGTACGAGATTATAAATTTTGCATGTTTTTACTAAATAACATATTTTCTTGCAAATTTGTGGGTTACAATCTTCTTAAAATAATATTTATGTTATTTTTGATATTTTTATGTTCTTATAGATCTCAGAAGTTTCAGAAAAATAACTCATTTTTCTACAAATCTGTGAGTTATAGCCTTCTGAAAATAACACTTCATGTCTTTTTGATATTTTTAGGAATTTTTGATTTCACATGTCTTGGAGAAATAACTCATTTTATGAGTTATATAACCTTCTAAAAATAACATTTCACATCATTTTTGATAACTTGTATGAGATTATAGATTTTGCATGGTTTTACTAAATAACACATTTTCTTGCAAATTCATGGGTTATAATCTTAAAATAATATCTCATGTCATTTTTGATATTTTTATGATCTTATAAATTTCACAAGTTTTGGCAAATAACTCATTTTTCAACAAATTTGTGAGTTATAGCCTTTTAAAAATAACACTTCATGTCATTTTTGATATTTTTAGGAATTTTTGGATTTCACATGTTTTGGAAAAATAACTCATTTTCCTATAAATTTGTGAGTTGTAGCCTTCTAAAAATGACATTTGACATCATTTTTGATTACTTGTAGGAGATTATAGATTTTGCATGTTTTTGCCAAATAACACATTTTTTTGCAAATTTGTGGGTTATAACCTTCTAAAAAATAATATTCGTGTTATTTTTGATATTTTTATGATCTTATAGATTTCGCAAGTTTTGGAAAAATAACTCAATTTTTTACAAATTTGTGAGTTACAGCCTTCTAAAAATAACACTAGGAATTTTTGGATTTCACAGGTCCTTGAAAAATAACTTATTTTCTTGTAAATTTGTGAGTTATAACGTTCTAAAAAATAATACATTTTCTAACAAATTTGTGGGTTATAACTTTCTAAAAAAATAATATCTCATGTCATTTTTGATATTTGTATGCTTTTATAGATATACCATATTTTGGAAAAGTAACTCATTTTTCTACAAATTTGTGAATTATAGCCTTCTAAAAATACCATTTCATGTTGTTTTTGATATTTCTAGGAATTTTTAGATCTCACTTGTTTTGGAAAAATATCTCATTTTTCTGTAAATTTGTGAGTTATAACCTTCGAAAAATAACATTTCATATCATTTTTATTACTTGTAGAAGTTTATTAATTTTACATGTTTTTATTCAATAACACATTTTCTTACAAATTCGTGTATTATAATCTTCTAAAAAATAATATTTCATGTCATTTTTGATATTTTTATGATCTTGTAGATTTTACAAGTTTGGAAAAAATAACTCATTTTTCTACAAATTTGTGAGTTATAGCCTTCTAAAAATAACACTTCATGTAATTTTTGATATTTCTAGGAATTTTTGGATTTCACTTGTTTTAGAAAAATAACTCACTTTCCTGTAAAATTGTGAGTTACAGTCTTTTAAAAATACTATTTCACATTATTTTTGATTATTTGTAGGAGATTATAGATTTTGCATGTTTTTACTAATTAACACATTTTCTTGCAAATTTGTGGGTTATAACCTTCTAAAAAGTAATATTTCATGTCGTTTTTGTTATTTTTATAATTTTATAGATTTCACTTGTTTTGGAAAAATAACTCATTTTTCTACAAATTTGTGAATTATAGCATTCTAAAAATAATATTTCATGTAGTTTTTGATATCTCATGTAATTTTTGGATTTCATATGCTTTCTAAAAATAATACTTCACTTCATTTTTGATCAGTTGTAGAAGATTATAGATTTTGCATGTTTTTACTGAGTAACTCATTTTCTTGTAAATTCGTGGGTTGTAACCTTCTAAAAAAATATTTCTTGTCATTTTTATGTTTTTATATATTTCACATTTTTTAGAAAAATAACTCATTTTTCTACAAATTTGTGAGTTATAATAACCTTCTAAAAATAACATTTCATGTCATTTTTGATATTTCTTAAAATTTTTGGATTTTACATGTTTTAAAAAAATAACTCGTTTTATTGTAAATTTATGAACCTTCTAAAAATAATGTTTCACATCATTTTTGATTACTTGTAAGAGATTATAGATTTTGTATTTTTTTACTAAATAACACATTTTCTTGCAAATTCATGGGTTATAACGTTCTAAAAAATAATATTTCATGTTATTTTGATATTTTTATGATTATATAGATTTTACATTTTTTGGAAAAATAACTCATATTTCTACAGATTTGTGAGTTATAACCTTCTAAAAATAACGCTTCACATCATTTTTGATTACTTGTAGTAGATCATAGATTTTGTATTTTTTTACTAAATAACACATCTTCTTGCAAATTCATGGGTTATAACGTTCTAAAAAATAATATTTCATGTCATTTTTGATATTTTTATGATTATATAGATTTCACATTTTTCGGAAACATAACTCATTTTTCTACAAATTTGTGAGATATATCTTTCTAAATATAACATTTCATGTTATTTTTGATATTTCTATGAATTTTTGGATTTCACATATTTTGGAAAAAGAACTCATTTTCTTGTAAATTTGTAAATTATAACCTTCTCAAAATAACACTTCATATCATTTTTGATTACTTGTAGGAGATTATAGATTTTAAATTTTTTACTAAATTACACATTTTTTGCAAAATCGTGGATTATAACATTCTAATAATAATATTTCATATTGTTTTTAATATTTAATGATTTTGTAGATTTCACATGTTCTGGAAAAATAACTCACTTTTTTTTCAAATTTGTGAACTATAGCATTCTAAAAATAATAATTTATGTCAATTTTGATATTTCTAGAAATTTGTGTATTTAACATGTTTTGAAAAATAAATTTGTCTGTATGTTTTATCCGAGAAGCCTTCTTTATTTCTTCCGGCCCAACTTTTCTGCTGCGTTTTTCTTTTCTTTAGCCCACCTCCAGCCCAACTTTTCTACTACGTTTTTCTTTTCTTGGGGCCATCTCCGGCCCAAAATTTCTAATACGTTTTATCTTTTTTTTAGCCCATCTCCAGCCCAAATTTTCTACTACGTTTTATCTTTTCTTTAGCCCATCTCCAGCCCAAATTTTCTACTACGTTTTATCTTTTCTTTAGCCCATCTCCAGCCCAACTTTTCTACTACGTTTTATCTTTTCTTTAGCCCATCTCCAGCCCAACTTTTCTACTACGTTTTATCTTTTCTTGACCCCATCTTTTGAATGCGTAGTTTTACGTGACTTCTACGTCTCCTAATTGTTTTTCTTTGTTTCCCAAAAAACATTTTAAACTCTATCATCATCTCTCTCTCCCTCTTATTATTTTTATAAATAGGGTGGTCACGTTTGTGTTTACCAGCTTTTTGCCTAAACAACGTCCGAAAATTCTGTGTCCAAGGCTTAAATTCGTCGTCAAGAAACGATGTTTATGATATATTAGCAAATCTATTTTGCCATTTAAGCCCTAACTACTGCCTACTTACTTAAGCCCTAACTCCTGAATGGCTCTGTGTCTCTAATGAGTCATGACTTGGCCTGGCGAAAAAGAAAAAAAAAGGCTTCAAGTTTTTTCACTTACAAAGCTACTGCCGATAAAAAGCAACGCCTGCCGATGGATGAACAAGGCACGTTTTTCCACCCTTCACCTTCCTTGAAACACTCGACCTGTAAACCACACACATGATCAAAAATGATTAAACAGAGTTTAACTTGTTAACGGTGGGATTTTTGGATTTTTTAAAAAGTTGACAACTACTCCTACAGTATCTAATATGTCTTCTTCTTCCCCTTTGTATCCTCCAATGACATACACAGAGTCTCTAACAACTGCGGCTGCAGAATATCCTTTTATATCCTTCATTGGCTCTCCGGCTATCCATGTCCCTGTTCGTGGATCATATATCTCAACACTCGAAACCATTGTCTCACCATCATAGCCACCAATCGCATATCTGCAAATGCAGACCAACCATGCAAAAATGTAACCAAAATAGTTTCACATGTATATAAAAACACAAACATACGATATTATTCTAATTAATTACTTAGTGAACGTTATTAATAACCTTTTGATATATGATATGTCGTTCAAAGTTTATATGGCTGTTAATAATCAGTACAGCCTATATATTGTTAAGGGATAAATCATCTCAGTTTCCACTTTCCCGGTATGCTCTTACTGAAGAAGTTAAATAATGAGGAATAGAAGCTTACAGTTTCTCGTTCAAAACAACAAGAGAATGGCAGCCTCTTCTGGACTTCATCGATGCAATTGTCATCCAGGAGTGCTCTCTAGGATCAAACCTTTCAGCTGTGCTGTTAAAAAGGAAGAGAGAGAGAGAGAGAGTTCCCAATAACTTGGTCATGTTAGCTTCACATTTCAGTGTAAAGATCTGAGTGGAGGAAAAAAGCCAGATAAGAAGGCTTTAATGTTCTTACTTTAGGTACTCTCCACCATCGAAACCACCAACAGCATATATCGAACCATTATGCTCCACAGATGCAACTGCAAATCTCTGAGATCAAAGAACAGAGATAAACCAGAAAATAGAGCTGAAGAAAAGGTCAACGTGTGATTAAGAGTAAACTCTACATGTCTAAGGTTATCTTTCAGACCCATTGATCTGACTAGCACAAGTGAGCGAAACAAAGAGTAGTTTTAAACAATGAATTCTCCTTGTGAACTTATACTTTATTTCTGAGCTTCGGTCAATTTTTGACCATTGAGGATCAATTTAACAACCTTTCTGACTTTTAGCTTTCACCCTATGTCATGCGAGTTGAATAGAACATTTACCTTCTGATACATTGACCTTGTTCTGATCCATCTCCCTATATCTGGATCAAGCATCTCTACATCTGAAAAAGATACCACCCCATTCCCACCTCCAATTGCAAATAATTTTCCATCCAAAGAGGCTCCACCTAAACATCCTCTTTGCTCGTTTAAAGGGGGACACAAACTCCACTGGCGATCAGTCTGGTTATATGATTCAACTTAATGAGGCAAAATAAAAATCAAAGGTCAGGCTTAAGCAGTTCTGGTTAGAGAGAAAAAGAAACAGAGTGGTAGAAACGAATTTAAAATATGCAGAGCTGAAGGGAACAACATGACATTAGTACACCTCACTTCACATTGATATGCTTTCACTACCCATATTCAGTTGTTGTACTTTTGGTTGTTCGTTAAAAAATTCTGTGAGATTTATGTGTCGTATACAGGCCCTAACGAATTAGATAGGCACCAAATTTCAGAAAAAGAGAGAAGATAGGACATACCAACGTTGGACCAGCCATAGCCATCGCCATCATCACCTCCAAAGATATATATTTCACCATTCAATTTTGCCACGGAAGCATTTGAACGGATACAACTCATTGAACTATGAGCCTTTACAACATTCTTGGAAGGAAAATATAGTTGGACTGATGACAACCATGATTTAGAGTCACCATCAAATCCGCCCAAAAGAAGAATTGCCTCCTTTGGATCTAAGCTAAAATCGTCTGGTGAATAGATCTCCATACCGCTACCACCATCTATAGCGGTTAAAGGACCTGATTTAGACTCTAACATGTTGCAACGCTCTCTTAGTCTATGAATTTCTTTGTGTGCTTCATCCTAAAACACCAAAAATAGATAAGTAAAAGTATCAACCTCTACCAAATTTCAAGCTTACGGGTTCCAAAAGTAAGAGCAAACGGTATTCTGTTGAGCACCAGACTGGAAATGACAGAGAATCAATTCTACTTATATGATGACTTCCAACAATTTGAAACCAGATTATAGAGTACCGACTATGATAGTTCAGTGGAACATATGTCAGGCTATCGCAAGTGTTCATCAGTTTCTTTCAACTGAAAGATGTTTGTCATATCCAACATTCACATAAGAATTCCAGCAGAAAGTGAGAAAATTCGCAATAATTTTCACTAAAAGGAGAAACATACCAGCTTCTCTTCCAAGTAACATATCTTGGTAAAATTTTCCAGCCCGAATGCCCTGAGTTCCTTCACCTCAAGCATCAACTGCAAAAGAGATTAATCAATGCAGGAAAAGAAGAAAATTTGAAAGAAGAGCTGGCATTACATTGATAGATCAGATGAGTATACGTAGAAAGGGGGAACAAAAGTAAGGTTGCGATATTGTAGTTCAGACAGTTGGGGGTTCTCTAGAATAAATCCCTAGGTTTCTGGTTTATCGTTGATTCTTTGAAGCCAATAAAGTTGAAAATGTTGACCCTAACAGATTTATACACATACTTGTATAAGAAGTAACAGTCACGTATTGTAATGGGGACCTAGTGTGAATAAGTACCAACGATATGTAGGTAACAGAGTACCTGGCTTACTGCATGTTGACGAGGTGAGGATACAATAGAACTGCCATCTCTTTTTCCCTCTGAACATGTTTCCTCTTCAGTTTTGTCATTATCGTCCAAGTTCTTGCAGGCAGGAATGTTGGCTTGTTCAACAATTTTAATAACACTATTGTCTCCATGCTCGTGACTCAGGGTGGGATCCTTCGCTTTCTCAAGAACATAACCCTCATCAGTTTGTTTGGGGTTCTGTATGTCAGGATGATTCTCAGAGATACCAAGATGAGAAGCTGCCGCCGCGGAGTCAGATTCCCTGCCAGTACCAAGTGACACTTCAAAGTTCTTGCAGGTAGGAATGTTGGCTTGTTCAACAATTTTCAATACACTATTGTCTCCATGCTCGTGACTCAGGGTGGGATCCTTCACTTTCTCAAGACCATAATCCTCATCAGTTTGATTGGGGTTCTGTATTTCAGGATGATTCTCAGAGATACCAAGATGAGAAGCTGCCCCCGCGGAGTCAAATTCCCTGCTAGTTTCGAGTGACACTTCCAAGCTATCCACTAGTTCATTCTCAGAAGGCTTAATCTTATCACTGTTCTCTTTCTTTTCACCTGATGGACATAAGTAAATAATCTGTCTTCTGATTGATGCATTCTTGGATGGTGTAGGTTTCACAGCAAAAGATGTTAGCAGACACATCAACTTAGTAGTCTGAAAATGATCAAGCTCAAACCAAAAATGGTGAGAACTGTAGTAATTATCTGCAATTGCAGGTTTAAATTTTTCCTCAGAAAGGGGTTCACACTGTAACTTCAGATTGATTTGAACCTGTGAAACCGTAAAAAAATTGCACCATACATGAAATTTATACTGCTGATGGAAAAGGTTAGCAAATGGCATGCCTCCAGGAAACCATATTTAATCTAATGTTTGATAGAAAAACATATTTATGATAGTGATCAGCACCCTCTGGTACCTGAGCAGGATATGAGGTTTTCTCAGAGCCATCAGATGTCCAACCATAACGGTCAATATTCAGCTGACCAGAACCAGCAGCCTCGAAAATTCCATGAAGTTTACGATCGGAATAGTTGAAAAGAAACAGCGGCAAACCTATATCAATCTTCTGCACGTATGAAATATGGTTGTAGGGTAAACCTGCCAAAACAATCAGCGGATTCAAGAAGAATGTAGATAATAGAAAGAAAGACTACGGTTAGCAAACTAACAAGATTGAGGTATGAGAGATTACATTGACAACTTTTATCATCCGAGATATTATATGAGACCGTGCAAACAATAAAACCGAACCATAGATTCTTAACGTAACCAAAATACAGTTTACAACAATGAAGTGCATCAGCATACAAGAGTGAGCAAACAAAGAATCAAAGTAGATAGCAAAAGAATAGCTATATTCAACAGATGCAGAAACCAGCAAGGAGATTAATATGAAGAAAGAGTTATAAATACACTTCCAAGTCTAAGATTTTTAAGAAGGCTCACCAAATAGCTGTCTCGACATACATTCTTTGATGGTATCCTTTGTGCAGCCAAATACTACACCACCTAGTTGACTTTTCGTCAGGTTCCTGAATGAAATTTTCCTTCTCCTTTGAGCCATCCTGTTATGCACCGAGAGAAAAATTAGAATAGCAATGATACATAGTGTAACAAATACTCCAGTCCTCTAATATATTAAAACGGGTCTAAGTGTGCCAACCTTCTAATTAAGCATGCAATCAAGACGGATACAGTCAGCTTGAGGGGAGAAAACCTTCGAACACATGGTGTGCGTATTAATACACAGAACAGGCAGCTTGAGTGAGCGATTGATGTGAAATTACAAAATCACGAAGATGGATCACAGAGAAACTTCCATGATGATGGTTACACTCAAAACACGAAATGCAAATGTATAAAACTTCAATCGACTAATTACAAGCCACAGAACTTGATAAACAAAATCCAACCGGAGAGATCAACAGATATGTATTAAGAAATCGCGGAGAGTTCAAATGGGTAAGCAATGCTAAGGAAATTCAAGATGACATTAACACCACGACCAGCAATCGAAACGTAATCGGACACGGCATAAACAGTACCCGATTCAAAAACAAAAACCTAGAAACAAAAAAAAGGAAAAAAGGAAGAAAGAAGAAGAAACAATAGACAACTACAGAAAACCTAAATGCGATCAAAACTGGAAATGTAGTTTGATCAACGAAGAAAATTTCTCTTACTTGAGATAAGTGAGGACTCAAGAGCAGAGCGAAGTGGAAGACAGAAGAGGTTTTGGGGGAGAGCGCTAAGAGGGAAGAGAAGCCATGGCTATGAAGAGACAATGAGAAGCCGTAGCTACGATTACTCAACCCCCTTATATAGGATACTCATCACACCTTATATAGTTTTGAGAATTTAACTCCTTTTATTTATTTTTTATTTTTTTTAATAAACTCGTTTATTATTATTTATTCAACTTTTTTCTTCAGTTTTATTTTGATTTTCTCCGGTTCTCAGTTTTCCACGTAATTTCTAAAAATTGGTCAATTTGTTTGTAAATTTTTTTTCTGATATCATATGTTATATTAGTTTAAGTTTACAAGGCATTTAGGTTGTCAAACCTTACAAAAGACAAAAGATTAGCCTAAATACAAAACATTAAGTTCAAATATGATGATCCAAAACAAAAAACCTAGTAAAAGAGTAATCTAGGTTTGAATGTGGCAATACAATCACATTGCTCCTAAAGAATCTGCCACGTGTTGGTTGAGAGTGAATACTGGCATGCAGTCTTTGGTGAACCGTCGATGAAGACTTCACCAGAACCGCTAATCTTCTCTCTGAGTTTGGAAATAGACTTACGATATACTTTTTAAGAGTATTAATTAAAACTATTGGATTCTTCTATTCTTTTCATCTTTAGTCTTCGTCTCCGAATAGTCAAGATTTACTTCATTGATCTTTATTTCACTATAACACTTCCACTCGATGAAGCAGTGAAAATCCAATTGTGGATAAGAGATACGTGTTTAAGAATAACTGCTTTTCATCATCTTGAAGGTCCCAAAAAGCCAAAAAAAAAGAGGGAAAAAAACAACCAAATTTCCACCATAATGTACTATAATAGTACCTAGAATAGTACTTAGACTGTAATTAAAGCGAAGAAGAAAAAAAACAAACTAAAAGCAACAAAACCTCAAACCAACCAAATCAGAAGAATAACTAGCAAAACCAAGTTCCGGATAAAAGGCAACTGACAGAGACAGAGTCGAGCGAACCATAATCTATAATCCATACCAAAAATATTATTGATAGGGACGTGGTCACCGAGCTAGTGGAGAGTCGGATTACTCATATACTCTATTAAATGTTTGTTGAGTGGCCTAGGGAATATGTAATGTGTTGCAGTTTAGGTGATGTGGACTTTTGGCCAGGCTCACTCGAATGGCAAGGTAGTTTTCTCTCTGCTTTTGGTTTAGTGTTAGATGTTTTGCAAACCAATCCCTGAGAGTTATAATGGATCTTACAAAATTATATGGGCTGAGCCACTTGGAGTAGGCCCGCCTCTAATATATATGCCTTAGCTAGAAGGTGTTGAAGAACGGTTTGTTAAAACACAGACACGCGGCTCTTCGATGGTTGTCTTGTCTTCCGCCGACAGCCGCCGCGTGTATATCCTTCTCATATTAGGGAAGCTGCCACGTAGCGTTGTATATTCTGCCTGAATAGTTATGTATGTGTATAAGAGATGAGATCAAAGAGGTGAGGAACTGAGGATGAGAAGGCAAATATGGCGCATGCCACTTTTACGGCAGAAGGGCATGTTACAGAGTCGTTTCCGCTCTTGAGCGGCCACAAAATCCCAGCCGTCGGATTGGGCACATGGCAATCTGGGTCTGAGGCCACTCACGCCGTTTTCACTGCACTCATCGAGGTAATGAACAGTGTAAAGGTACTTGAACAGTTACTTGATCATAAAGAAACCAGCTTTATATTATCAAAAGAATCTCTTATGCAGGGTGGTTATAGGCATATAGATACAGCTTGGAAGTATGGTGATCAGAAAGAGGTTTCTCTTTCTCTCAGTTTATCACTTTGACTTCTTGTTTTGTCTGAAAGTTGTAAGTTCAGATTATAAGTACTTGTGTTTTATGTTTTTGTAAGGTGGGTCAAGGAATAAAGAGGGCGATTCACGCTGGAATTGAAAGGAGAGACCTGTTTGTGACTTCCAAGCTTTGGTATAATATTATTTCCCTTTTATCCGGAAAAAAAAAAAACAGAGAGATCATGTAACACTGTTTTGGTACATGCTTAAATAAAGGTGCAGAGAGTTATCTCCAGAGAGAGTGCGTCCTGCTTTGCAAAATACCCTTCAAGAGCTTCAATTAGAGTACCTTGATCTCTACTTGGTATCCTGTTGTTCACTACAGTATGATGAATCAAGTTCTTTCACTCTTCTCCCTCTCTTTACAGTTTACATATTGTACAGATTCACTGGCCTTTCCGGCTAAGAGAAGGAGCCAGTAAGCCACCGAAGGCAGGAGATGTTCTTGACTTTGATATGGAAAGAGTTTGGAAAGAAATGGAGAAGCTTGTCAAGGACAATCTTGTAAGGGACATTGGTGTTTGTAACTTTACCATTACTAAGCTCAATAAGCTGCTAGGATTCGCCGAAATGAAGCCTTCCGTTTGCCAGGTATATGTTCTCTATATCACATGTTCAAGTCCTTCAGTTTCATTATGTATTGAGTTTTTTAATCTTGGGCCTCAGATGGAAATGCATCCGGGTTGGAGAAACGATCTAATGCTCGAATTCTGTAAAATGAACAACATACATGTTACCGTAAGTACCAACATGATTTGTGGACAATTTTATTCAGTGTTAAGTTGGAGAATATATCTTCATGATCACTAAATGTTCAAGGCATATTCGCCATTGGGATCTCAAGAAGGTGGGAGAGATCTGATACACGATCAGACTGTGGATAGGATAGCAAAGAAGCTGAACAAGACGCCCGGACAGGTTCTAGTGAAATGGGGTCTACAGAGAGGAACAAGTGTCATCCCCAAGTCATCGAATCCAGACAGAATCAGAGAGAACATTAAAGTGTTTGATTGGGTGATACCTGAACAAGACTTCCAAACTCTTAGCAGCATCACTGATCAGGTCAACTGTTTACCTATTCACTGACCTTATAAGTACCATATAGAGCACTTATTTGCGTGTGTCCTGATACTCTGTTTACACTTTTGGTCTGTCTTGGCATTGATGCAGAAGCGAGTGATGGATGGTGAGGATATGTTCGTAAACAAGACCGAGGGTCCATTACGTAGTGTGGCTGATCTATGGGACGATGAAGACTAACCAAATCCGAGAATCAGATCAAAGTTATGTAAAGGGCTTGTTGTAAAAAGTTGGTGTACATTGTCTCTAAATAAAAAATAAAAAAAGAGTGTCCTGCAAATCCTAAAAACTGAAACTTTTATACAATTAAGTCATCTTCCACGATGGAGGTGGATTGTTGTATGGCCAAAACCGATGCTGTGATCTTGAGATCATTGGAGACGATGAGATCTGCAATCTCTCCAAGCTCCTCATTCTCTCTCCAGACAGATAATCCTTTAAGCACTTCAAATTTTTCTTTGTGTCTGATTCCAACCGTTATCAGATCGTAACAGTTTCCTTCTTCCCTCAGTAGATGTACCAGATCACTCGCTTCCTTTATCCGTACCTGTCGTAAAGAGACATTGTGTTTCTTCGCAGTGTCTTGACGGAATTTTTGGATGGCTTTGAGATCAAGTCTTCTCTCTTTGTCGTCGTTTAGTTGCGAGTGGTTTTCATCGTCTACAAGTTCAAGAACGTTGAGGTATACGCAAGGGTGATTCGTCATCCTAACTGCAAACGCAAGAGACTCGCGATCGTCTGCACCACCTAGGAATACCGAGCAGATGTTGATTCTCTTTGTTTCCATGTTCTTAAAGTCCGGAAGTCGTCCTTGGTCCAACAGAACAGCAACAGAGCAGGGCGAGCTATTGAGGATGTTACGACAGAGCCGTCGTTCTGCTGCGGTCCGCTCGCCAGTTCCAACAATTATGAGATCAGTTTCTTTGTCGAACGCCAACGCGCAGACATCCTCGTGCATAGTATTGGTCGGTGCAACTGCGGTGAAACATTCGACGGAAACGTTATTTTGCAAGAAATGTGCGTTTTCGAATATCTTGAAGGCATTCGAGATCTGAACTCTGCGGCTGGAGAACGTTGATGATTCATCTTCCTGACCGTATTGGTGTTGAATAAGTAGAGGGACGTTATTGTGCATAAGCTCTTCGAGGTTAAGGGAAACAACGGAGAGTAAAGAAGTGTCCGACGGCCAGGAAGAGATCTCCAAGACTGTGAGGATGGGAGGGACAGTAGCACGGTGGTAGAAACAAGTGAGGACATTGAGAGGACTGTTTGGTCCATAGCATTGAACGATTTGTCTTCTTGAAGTGATGTGTTTCCGCTGTGCCCAGCCGTAGAGATTTTTGACTACGGCCGTCAAAATGGTTGAGTGAACCATCGCAGCGACCACTATCATCCCAAATGCGTCCTGGCTTATATTCTGCATTTGTTCGAGAAGGTTAGTATTGTAAATTTTTTTATATTCCGTAAAGAAGAGCATATCAATGGGACAATTGTTTGTAAACTGGCAACGAGTGAGTGAGTACTAAATCAAATTCACCTTGTAGTTCAACAACTGTTTGAAGATTTGGACATCGTAGATCCCTTGTATGCAGACAATGAAACCGACAATGGAAGCGTGTGATAAAGGAACATTGAAGTAAAGCGATGGGATGACAACTGAAGCGAACTTTGCAGCATTGATGGTAAAGAAAATCAACTCCAAAGTTATGACGTCGCGTAGTTTAAATGCAAAGAAATTGACTTTGTTACCGATCCCAATGACGTAGCACGGCATAAGAACCGTCCAACAGAAGCAACCGATCTTGTCGGTGAGAGCAGCAGTGAAAGAAGGCGTTTTAGGAGTGACAAGACCGAGAGCAACTGATCCGACTATGTAAGGAAACCCTAAGGTTTGTGAAAGGAAAATAGTGGTGCACAACATGATGCAAATGATGCATAGATGCGAACCTTTCAGTTTCTTGCCTTCAGGTGTTCTCTTCACAATCCATTTGAATATTGGTCGGCCCACAAGTACTATACCAACGATCAGTAGTACCTAATCATCCATATAAACATATTTATAACTCTATAATGCTAAACAAAACGAAGAGAGGATTGCAATAGATATTGACATACCTTGGAGAAGGTAGACAGATAAGTGGTCTTGGTGTACTCTTTTTGTTTTAAGAAACGGCTAAAGGTAATTAGAAAGAGGAAAAAACCCCAGCCGAAGCAGTTAGATACCATAATGGAGGAGACGGCTAACCTTCCAGGCTCGGAGTTTAGCATCTTGAGATTAGATAAAACCGAATAGGCCACTTGAAAATACACAGCAGATTGGTTTGCCAGCAAATTTTGGAACTGCCAGGGATTAGTTTTGGCTATGCTTCCACGTATGTTGCGTGAGATAAGGAGACATATCACAGAGCTCACCAAGTAAGGAAACAAAAATAGAGAGAAACCATTGATAAATGCGAGCTTGCCTCCTCGCTTGATAGCTCCCATGTCAACTCGAGCTGTGCTTATGTATGAGATGAACATAAAGGCTATTGCCTCCAATGATTCTATTATGAAAAAGCTTCTTGTGTTGAAAAGTTTTTTTACTAAATCTATGTTTTGTCCCAAAGCAGAGGGGCCTAAGAATATTCCAGCCTGTTTCATAATACAAGATATACATCAGTTTTACATATTCCAGCTTTGAAACATCTTTGAATGTTCTTATAAACATACAAGAATGGAGTAGAGAGAATCACCAGAATTTGAGTGACAAAATCGAAGTTTGCGAGAGGACGGAAAATAGCTTGGAAGATGGCAGAGAAGGAAGAGACGAGAGAAATGAGAAGAAGAAGAAGAGGCGTGGAATACTCCAAAGGGTCATCTCCTCTAAAGAAACCAACAGAGCTTGATCCTAGCCATGGCTCACATACAAACTCTCGTGTTACATTTCTAACACCATTGTACATTGTTTTCTCTTCTTCTTCTCTTCTCTCCTGTGAAAACTTATCTTATTTTCACCCAAAGTTGTTCAGTTTTATCTATATATATTTGAACCATATAATGCTAACCAAAATTTGATCTTACAGATAAGTACTGTTTAGCTGTTGGGATATGTTTCTTTTTTAAGACATAAAAACAGTTTTTGTTTTGTTGTTTTGACTGTTTAACCGTTAGAGAAAACAGAATATTATCATTTTTCAGTTTCAGTCCATATATTGATAAATCTACCTCAAGAATTTACTTGGTTTTTTATAACATCAACATACATATATATATACGTAGGACACACATGCATCATGCATATACATGTTAATCAATTAATGTCAAGCTATAGTGATTATCTAATATGGTGCATTCAAGATTTTTGGACCTCACATTAGCAAATACATAAACCTTAAAAGTAGGATGACCTCTCGTGAGAAATGATGAAACAAGAGGAGAAACAACATCTAAAATGAAACCCCTAAATATGGATACATGCATAGAGAGAACACAAAAATAAAAACTTCCTCTTAAACTCTTTATTACAATCTCTCTCTTTCTCTATGGTTTGACTCGTTAGGGAAGGTAGAAAATGGAAAATATCACCCACACTTATAAGTATGGAGGAGTGGAATGGCTTTGTGAGCCTTGGTCAGGTGCTGGCTCCATGGGAATTGGAAGGGGTGAACATCCCATTCAGTTTGCTCTTCCTCTTCTTCTCCTTCAGATCTCTGTTGTTTCCTTAGTTTCCTTGTCTTTTCAGTTTCTTCTTCGTCCTTTGGGAAAATTTCCATTCCTCACTCAGATCTTGGTATACATACATCTTTTA
Source organism: Lepidium aucheri (assembly GCA_900406435.1). Taxonomy (NCBI): domain Eukaryota; kingdom Viridiplantae; phylum Streptophyta; class Magnoliopsida; order Brassicales; family Brassicaceae; genus Lepidium; species Lepidium aucheri. Next base: position 15,817 of record OVBA01000394.1, read on the forward strand.
GTTTACCACATTTTTCAAAACTTATATATAAATGTGAGTTAATCAATGATTTCTTGTTGCAGGCTGGGATATGTTTAGGACCGTCTGTTATAGGACGTAACAAAGACTACATGTCGACATTTTTCTACTCGAGAAGCATGTACATAATCGAATCTTACGAGGCCTTATGTTTCCTCTTCATATGCTACCTTACAACATGTCAAGTGGACGCTAAGATGATAAAGAGAGTAGGCAGGTTAGCATTCATTAATGGCATCTTACTGTTCTTGATGCCTTTTGTTTGTTCCCAATTCGCGGCCATCTTAATCACCAAGCAGCTTGGAGGCGGACCCTCTGAGATCCCTCCGAACGAGTTCCACCATGTAGGCATCGTCCAATCCTTAATGTTCTTTCAGGTGGTTTACGGTGCCTTGTCAAGCCTTAAGATGTTGAACACTGAGCCAGGGAGGTTAGCACTTGCTTCCATGATGGTTCATGATTGCATCTCTTGGTGTTTTTTCATGCTTAACATCGCCATTAAAATTAACCTCCATTTAGATCAAAATAAAGCTTACATCATCTCCCTCTTACAGGTACCCTATACTAGATAAATATATGTATGTATGTATGTTAAGTTGCTATTATATTAACGTCGAAAATTGAATGCAGATGGTAATGATTGTGACAATAATATATGTGTTCCGACCAATAATGAAGTGGATGATGAAGAGAACACCAGAAGGACACTCTCTAAAGGCCTCCTATCTCACCGTTATATGCGTTTTACTCTGCATCTCCTGTGTGTGGGCAGAATTTGTAGAGCTACCTTACTTCTTTGGTGCGGTCGTCTTGGGTCTAGCCACCCCGAAACGCCCGCCTCTAGGCCCTGGACTTTCAGACAAAATGGGTTGTTTTGTCTGGAACTTTCTGGTGCCTTGCTACACCATTGGGATGGGCATCAATGTTGATTTTTCACTGATTTCATGGACAGATGTAATTCAGTTTGAGCTACTCTTTAGTATGGTCCGGTTCTCCAAAATCTTTGCCATAGCCTTGCCTTCTCTTTACTTTAATGTGCCTCTTTGGCATGCGATTCTTGTCGGGTTTATCATCAATATCCAAGGAATCTACGACGTTCAAATCTATAAGCAGAACTTCAATTATACGGTACAATACTGACTCATTTGGTGTATTGTAACACATACATAAATATATATATATGATTCTAGCTATAGGATAATCAAAATAATGGCCATTTTTGTTCAAGGGCTGCAGAAAATATCACAAAAATCGTTTGGCGCTATGGTGATATCAGCAATGGTCAACTCAACAATTTTCACAGTGATAGTGAAGAAACTGTATCACACCATGAGCAAACGCAACCCTTACAAGAGACGGACGGTTCAACACTGCCGAGTGGAGGCTCCACTGAGAATCCTCACTTGTTTCCGGCAGCGTGAAGTGGTACGTCCAGTGCTCGACCTCATTGAGCTCTCTCGTCCAGTTATCGGCTCTCCTCTCACCGTCTTCACCGTGAATCTGGAAGAGCTTAATAACCATAGTCTTCCTTTACTTATACATCACACGCAAGAGGTAAGTCCCTTCGGCGTACCTAGCGGAAGAGACCAGATCGTTAAGGCCTTTCACAACTTCGAGAGGAAGAATCCCGATACCGTGTTGATAGAGTGCTTCACGTCTGTGGCTCCACGGAAGACGATGCACGAGGATGTGTGCGAGATCGCTTTTGACCAGGAGACAGATATGGTGATCTTAACTCTTGATGCTCGGATAGAATCGTGGGAGAGGCTAGTGTGTCGGAATCTCCTGCAAAACTGTCCTTGCTCCGTTGCACTTTTCATAGACCGAGGAAGGCTCCCAGATTTTAGGTTCGTTTCAGTGAAAAAGCTTAACATCAATATCTGTGCTATCTTCTTAGGTGGACCAGATGACAGAGAAATGCTTGCGTATGCTACACGTTTAGCCAACCATCCAAGCGTCGTGCTTCATGTGTTCCGGCTCTTGGATCAGAACGGTGTCTCTCCGCTCAGAGACACGGTCGAGAGAGAGCACGACATGCGAGTCATCAACGTCTTCCGTAAAGAGAACTCCAATAAAAACATAGTCTTCAGGGAGGTAATGCATGACGAAACCCCTTTTGCTTGACCTGCAAGCTTTCCTATTTCTCCAATGAAATCATTGATTTTATAAAATGTGAATGTGATTAATTCCCCTGTTTTGACATCCTTAGGTAAGGATAGAGGAAGCAGTTGATCTATTGGAGTTGCTAAGGGCAGAAGGAGATGACTTTGATCTGATGCTGGTCGGGATCAGACACGAAGAAAATCTATTGATATTGGAAGGATTGTCACAATGGAACGAAATGGAAGAATTGGGAGAGGTTGGAGATTTGTTGATCTCCAAAGATCTCGAGCTCTCTGTTTCGGTTCTCGCAATCCAGCAATGATCCTCTTTCGTTTTCTTTCTCATTGTCTAATGCTGGATAATGTTGTACAGTCTTTTGTTTTAGAGGTTAAAATTGTAGAAAAAAAAACAACCAATTTAAGAATCTCACTTTCATTTCCATGGTTGATGATCCAAGGAACCAACCTACTGATGATTTGTTGTTTTATTAAGAGGATTAACACCAAAACATAAACCATCAGAGTCTATTTAATTAAACAGTCGCAATATTCTTAGGCCGATGCATTTTTCATATAAAAGAACTTTTGCATCTCGAAAAACAGAGGCTGAAATTTGGTACCCCACGAGATCAAACAGAGCCAATTTGTTTCTTTATAATTGCTTCATATTAGACAGAGAATATAATTATCTTACACGAAATTCAGAGCTCGATGCTGAGTAAGATCGACTGAACCGGTTCAAATTAGACTAAACAATAAGAAACAACAAAAACATCTAAGGGGATCACAAGAACATTGATCCTAGTTCCTACTATGCAACTCTTTGTGGTAGATTCAATGCCCCCCACGGTCCGACTCCATAACACTCATTGTTGCTCTTACTTGATTTCCAAGAAATTGTCGATATTGCTCGGCTCACGTTTCCTTCTCTTGGGTAAGGCCGGTGGTTCAGGTAAAGCACCACCACTGTGCAGTCATCAGCTTTAGATGCTGGGAACTTTGTTCTCCATGTCCGAGCGGCTCGCTGAACCAGCGTCTCAGCTGCCACTGACCGGTCCTTACAGGAACCTACAATCTTCACCACTTCTTCGTTTGACAAAACATCCCAAATCTGTTCATCAAAACACACGCAAACCTTTTAACATGGAATGCATTTGTAATACGACTGAAAAGCTACAGAAGTTATTTACCCCGTCCGTGGCTAGAACCACAAACTCGTCTTCTGTACTGACTTTTCTGCAGAAGACCTCAGGAATGCAGGTAAGTCCATAGTCTTTAAGGCAGAAATCACCAAAAGCCCTTGACATTGCGAGTCCTGGGCAATTCTCATCAGGCATCCACACTCTATACACTTCCGGCTCCTCCTTCAAAGCAAACACCCTTCCATTGCATGACACTATTCTCTCTGCTTCGCCTATTAACAAACAAAAAATGCAAACTTCTTCATGAGATTTACTTACATGTCCAACTCCACATTTAATGCTTCTAAAAACGATATCATGTCTAATGAAACTTTTAATATTCCAGAAAAGAAAAAGAAGACGGTACTAACGCTGGACACAGGGTTTCAGATCAACCGTGAGTTGGACAGCTTTGGAATTGTTCTTGTTTCCTCGGGTGCCAAGAACGGCTCGTGAGTCTCCCAAGTTGGCAATCACCAAACAGTCACCCTGCAATCGTTTGACGAAACAATTTTCAATCCATTTTTAATAAACAATCTTGAAGAACCGATTGAGTTCTCGAGACTAATAATCTACCTGTTTAAGGACTGTTACAGCAGTTGTACCGCTACAAAAACTTTCATATGGATTGTCAAGACCAAGTTCGCTGTCTATCTGCTTGAAGAAAGTCACTAGAACGTCCTCGATTTCACGGAAGAGTCCTTCCTGACTCTGTGAACTACTCTCGATAGCTTCATTGCCGCCAGATTTAGAAGATCTGATTTTCGAATGAACCTTTGCAGGTAAATTTTCACATACATGACGAGAAACTTTGTGACCCGCAGGACCATGACCATCAAATACACCGCAAAATATCATATCTTCCTCTCCACCAAAGTTCTGAGGCAAAGTTCAAAATGTTGAAAACCACATGTAACAGCAGAAAACTGGGAAAACTAAGAAGTAATATAAATGCTTGCTTCTGAATTCAAACCACGAAAACAAGAAACAAGTGAAATGACCCAGCAGGAAACAAACGGTTAGAATCCTTACCTCCCAGACTGTCATGGCGTCTTGATTTATCCCTTTTTTCCCTTGTTTTATTGCCATTGAAACGTGTTTAGATGATCCATTCGACCTTATAACAGCTCCACCATTTGTGTCTTTAGCCTCAGCCTCCCCATTCCGACATTCATTATTCTCATCCGTGCCACTCTCGACAATTATCCCTGCACCCTTGCTACAGCAGACCCCCATTTTAGACTGCAAGAGACGGGCGTGCACCAAGAAACAAAAACGAGGAAATCGTTTACAAAAGATCTCTTTATTGTTCTAGGAAATGGGAACAGAATTCCTGGAAAAACAGAAAGTTTGGTTAGGTCCTGTGATTGAAGGGAGGAGAGCAAATCAGATACGAAACAACCGGATAATAGCAGAATAATGAACTTGCCATGGGGTCACCTTCTGAAGCCTTACCGGAGGAAGAAGTCAAAAGAAGAGGAGTTGAGGATAAAGAAGAGAAACGAGAAAAGACAAGCATAACGAAACCTTATGAGAAAAATGATTGCTACATCAAAAACAGATTACACTAACACAAGATGGCATTTGTGTCTTGTTGAAGCTCAAATTGAATATTATAATCAAAAGGTCAAAAGGGTTTTCCTCAAATCAACAAGAAATCTGTAGAGAGAGAAATGATAGGGGATGGAGAAAGATAAGATCATTATTTTTCTCTGTCTAAAAATAGATAGAAATCCTAGATGAGCATCAACCATTAATGGATACTAAAGACTACTGATCAAAAATTTACCTGGCTTGAGATTTTCCTCCTTTAGCTCTTTGTTTACAATCCTCGGCGAAATAAATACAACTTCTTCAACAAATCATAGCCTTTTACTCCTTTCCATAACCAACACTAACAAATGGAAAAAAAGAAAAGAAGGTAATACCAAAACTAAATTATAAACCATCGGAGGTTTCTTGTTAAGTTCTCGTATCAAGCAGACAATACGGATAGGCCGCTTTTTATAGCTGTTAAACCTATAAACGAGATAAGTCAGAGGTCAGGACTACATGTTCGAAAACAACAGTTAATGAAATAAATAAAGGACAGTTTTAAAGAAATTAAGTCCAGCATAGTTGCTCATATCATTGTTAGTGAAGAGAATTGACAAGAGAAAGAGAGAGACGAACATACCTGATCCAAGGCATTTGCATTGCGCTCATATACAAGCATGACTGACTCTGTAGATGATCCAAGAACATCTTCGAAGGTACAATATCTAACAAGAGGCAAAATTCCAGGAAGAAGAGAAAAGAACACAAATAGACTTGTGGTCTTCCCTTGTATATTTATAGGACAAGGAAAGCAGAAAACACATATCAAATCAAATATTACAAACAGATGCTGAAACACCAAAAGCTAGAAATAGTCGGAAAGAGAAGTGACAGCTGTTAAAGTTAATGAAATTAAAACTTCCATTTTAAGCTAAACTTCTTACAGTAATGGAGATTCAGGGATCCCACAGATAAAGTTTTTTTATATAATAGATACCTACAATATCCGCTTTATATTCTAGAAGAAGAAAGTACAATTTATAAATTGGCGAAACGAAATTCAACCAAGCATGAAAGAAGATTACGAAGCGTCTTAACCATTACCACCATTGATGGACAAGCACCCCTCTTTGTCTGAGCGAAGTGAAGAGCTGTAAGCATTGGTTATAAGTCTTGTTGTACTTTTCGCTCCTTTGACCCGGACAGCATCTCTGCCACCTGTTGTAATGGCATTCAAGGAACAACTCATCGATCAAACAAATTGCTCCCGTCTTGATTAGCCTCGGGATGAGATCGAATTCGGTTCCTTCAACATCCATCTTCATCACAACAAAGTCCCTCTCTCTCACACTGTTCTTCAGCCAGTCAGCGAAATCAAACCCTTGAATCAAATTCACCTCTCCAGCTAAATCACCGCCTGAACTCGAGGATGACTTTCTCACTGGCTGGATTCTGCCCATTCCCCTGCCCTTTGCTTTTGCCTCCACTTCCTTTCCAGGGTCGTGATTGATCTCAAATGACAATGTCTCATTCTTCACCCATGCTGCATATGGCAAAAGCCGGACCTTTTTCTTGACCTTATACTCTTCATGAAAGGCTTTGTCCGCCTCAATGGCGAAGACATCAAAAGTTTTGTTCTGCTTAGGGTATTCTTTCTTGAACCAACTTCCAATACTTGATCCATAGCTTCGAGCACCAACATCAACGTATACGTATCTACTCTTGAAACGTATATCTACCATAGAAGGGACATATTTAACATTCTTTATGTTCCTCTTAAGGGTAATCCATGGCTTAAGAGGCTCCTCTGTAATCAGTGGCTCTGCATCCCGAATCAAATCTCTTTTGTAACCCGGAATCCAGCACTTACCACCAGAATCACCAGCGGAATTCTTCCGGTGATGACTATCAATCTCTGAGTATTTCTGAAGAACAAATTCTCTGATATGAGGCATTGACGAATCAAAACCATCAATATCACGCATTTTCACCAATCTGCAAGAATTAAACAAATCAAGGAATGAATTGAAACTGTACGTATCTGTAGCCCCAACGTGAATCACCGCAAACCCTTCGGGTTTCAGGGTTCGAGTAATCTCATCGGCAAATTCCAACTGCTTCAACGACTTCCCAAGGCGGCCACCACCGGAGAACACAAAATCGAATGTGTTATCTTCAAAGGGTATAGCATGTCCTTCACCTCTCACCACCAGAGGTCGGAAAGCTTTCTTAGAGATTCCCACCGAATTCTTCACCCCAATCTCTCTGAGGGAGAAAACCTCTTGTCCAATAGCCGTCTCCACACAAAGCGTCTTCGATTCCGGCGAAAGATAACGGTCGGCAATGAGATCCTGAAAGATGGAGGAGTAAAACTGAACAGCTTTGATCCAATCCCTGCTGGTGTAGAGATCATCGCCAGGGGACCCCACAGACGTAGATCTGATGACGTCGATAGCAGAAGCGCTAGAGCCAACGCCGGAGATGACAAAGTTGAGATTCTCAGGAAGAGAGAAGAAGCAGAAGTCACCGCGATTGCATGACTCTCCAGTGATGGTAACAACATAAGCAAATCGAACAACGATGATTAAAACACCAAAGAGAAGCACACGAACCATAATATTCCGTAAGAAGCTAGGCTTCCCCGTGAAAGTCTCCATGATATCTCACTCTTAACTAACTATACAATCTCCCGGGAAAAAGAAAACCAAAAAATTCACACACAAAGAGAATAAAGAACGAAAGAATAGCTCTCGGGTTTGTTTGTTTGTTTCGTTAAAATTGAAGCAAATATTAAAGAACAGAAAAGGAAACCCTAAATCTGAGGAGAAGGAAGAAGGACTAACGAGAGGAGAAACGAGCAGAGGTGTGATTAGCTCCGATTAGGGTTGCGAAAAGACGAGAAAAACTACAGATCCGACAAGTAGTAGGAGGAAATCGTATAAAATTAGAAACGCGCATAGCTCGCGAAGATTTCCGATAACAAAGGGAATATTTCCGGCGATAACACGGCGATGATGGAATGAATCTAGAGCGAGAAACGTTTAAAGCGGTGTATTGTAAGAGAGACAGCAAAACGGAAAGAGACAGGAGAAGAAGATAAAGCGGACGCGGAATAAGGTTTTCTTTATAAGGGCAAATAATTTAGGTTTAATTTCGAAAGTGCCACGCTGACTTCATTAAGCTTTGATGTGATGATTAGCAATAATGAATAAGGGTAATATGGTAAATTGAGAGCTTACGTGTCACTTTAAACTCGTATCGTTGGATGCCTTCATTAATTATCAAGAATTTTAATTAATTGAAGAGAAATTAAAAGCTAAAGTGTGGTGGATCCAATGGAATAAGATGTCATTAGTCATCACTAATTGAGTAGTCCTATTCAATATTTAGGGAATAATAATATTAATTGAATCATTTTTAGTTTATAAGATTGCAAATATGGAATGCATGAAGGTGGATGGTTGACCCATAAATGGGATCATTCATTACTCATCTGTTGCACTAAGTAAGCTCTTAAATTAAAAACACATGTCAGCTAATATTCATTGGCTTATATTATTATTATGTGGCGGAGAGGTGATTTATATATTATAATTTAAATAATGTATCAGCCAGGCCAAATCATATAAAAAAGTGTGAATTAAAGAAAAAAGCAGGTTATTAGGGAAGTAATCATTTGGTTCTTTTTCTTTTCATAAAGAGACAAACAAAATTTGATAATTTTTCGGGACTGATTGACATGTGTTAGTTAAAGTAACTGAAAATTAGAGAAGCAAAATTATTTGTAGTTAAAGGAATAATAAAGTAGAGGTAAAGACAAATACTCCTTTCCGTTTCAATAGGTCATTCTAAACTAAAATTTTTAATATAAAAATTATTTCATTTGCCCCTAGTTAAATAAATAAAATATTATATGATTTAGAATTCTAATAATCAAATAAGGGTATAATAGAATATTTACAAATTTTTTTAATATGTGTGTCAAACTCTAGAATGACAACTAAATTGATATGGAGGGAGTAGCTTTTAGCCTACTAAAGATAAGTGTATTTATATATTTTGAAATCGAATTTCGCCGCCTGTATTATATAAGAACTTAGTTAATAGACCAGCCAGTTATACCCCAATGTAAATATATATATATATATATATATATATCTTGCAATATTGAAAAATTGGGATGTAATAAGGGAAACTAAATAAATAAAAATGGTCCGAAAGCGCACCGAACGGCGGAGTTGCTTGAGCCACTGATCTTAATTGTGTGTGAAAAAGTGGTGAGAGGATGGTCCCAGTGAGTCACGCGTCTTTATCGGCATAGAACAAGCCACTTGTGAGCGAACGCAATACGTGGAAAGGCACCAAGCCGACTTGATGATGATCAGGCCTCCCTATTATTTACATTACTCATTTCATTGTTGAAAAACCATAAATTGAAGAACAAAACCATGTGAAACTTTTCTTATAAGAGTGAGTTGGGTACACGCGCCGAAACCAAAAAGAAAACAAAAATGTGGCAGCTATTATGCAGCAAACCTGGCCCCGCCTGTCTGGATCCCTTTAGAACCCTCTTTTCCGTTCAGAATGTTTTCGCTATCACCGCTTTTTACGGCGCAATCTCTTCCAGCTGTAGCTTCCAGTACTTTGGATCTAACTCCGCCTGTTGTTACCCCACACCATAATCATCATAATCCAAACTCCAACGGTCCAATTTATTCAATCGTAATCATTTTATAGATTATGTTTTACTAGACTCACTGCTTATATTACCTGAAGGGTATTGTCTTTCCAAAGGAAGGCGCAACCACGAGCTTCCAAGTGGTGGATTAGTGATGCAGGAAGGACTGATCTTAAGGAAGCATGAAGTTTCGCTTTCCTTAATCCTCCACATCCCAGCAACGCTCCTGCTACTCCACTCGGGCTTAGACCGCTTGAGTTCACTGCCGCTATGTTCTGTAAACATCCTATGTTGGCTAGTGAGAGCAGTCCTACATCAGTCACTGCCGTGTCCGACACGTTTATCTGCAACAACATTACATAGTTCCCCAGTCAGTTCTAATGCTATATTTATTTTTACTTCCCAACTGTGAGTGGAGTATTTGCCTGTTTGAGACTCTGTGAGAAGTGAGCGAGAGCAAGCAATCCAGAATCATTGAAGGATGGGCACTTCTTCATGTCGAGCTTAGCTAGTCGCTTGCACCTAACAGCAATCGTCGCAAGTCCTTGGGACGAGATGTTAGGACATCCCCGGCTCTCTAATGTTTGTAACAACGAGCATTTGGACAATGAAATTAGGGACTTGTCTGTGATTTCTTGGCAGTATGATATGTTTATTGTTTCCAGATGAAAGCAACGTTGGGCGATTGAAGAAATTCCTATATCTGTTATTCGCACTGACCTGGAGTAGACGAGACTAGATTGAGATTGTAATTCTATAGAACCGCTAGACAAAAAAGAGTTTCTACGCCACAAACCTATAGAGATCAAGTTCACAGAGATTTGGGCAGCCCATCCCAATGTACGAGAGCCCTTTGTCTGTTATGTTAAGACAAATTCCCAGCTTTAACGAAGATAGACTAGGACATCTAGATATGGATCTCAGTCCTGCATCATACGAAGAAAGACAACCTGGTAAGGTATAATCCAAAATTTCACGGTTCAAAGAATTAATCTGAAGAAGAGAAAGAACCTTCATCATCAATCTCAGTGTCAGTTAAGTCAAGCTCTTCAAGTAGCCGACACTTCTGTCCGATCAACCAAAAGGCTTCTCTGGATACTAGAGAACAAGACTCCATCTTCAAAGAGACTAGTAAGGGACATGAATTGGCAATTTGGGTGATTGAAACCCCACTTAGTTTCCGGCAACATGTGATGTCAAGTTTTCTGAGGTCTTTTTGTTTTATAACTAAAGAAGAGAGACCTTCATCAGTTACACTCACGCATTTGCTTAGGCTAATTTCTTTCAGGGAATTGCAAAAAGAGCCTATCGTCTGCAAACCATCAGAAGTAACAGAGCAACCATCCAACCTGATTGATTGTAATGCTGAAACCTTTTTTAAGCTACTTGCAAAATCCAATGATATCACCTTAATCAGAAAAATAAACCTCATATCAGGCATCACTACGCTAACGATGGATCTGTGCACTGTTATCGACCCATGACTGAAATTAACAAGGTCGCTACTACTAATCAGTTTTGGTGCCAAACCAATGCTTTGACACAGGAAATAACCAGAGAACAAAGCAAGCAAAAAGCACGTTCTGATGATAAAGCGAAGAACTTACAGAAGAACAATGTGCTAGATCAAGTCGTTGAAGACATCCAGCTCCACTTAAGAGTGAGGTTAAACCTCTATGAGTTAGATTTTGGCAGCTCGATGCATCAAGCTTCTGTAGAACAGAGGTGTTTTGTAAGTAAAATCTCAAAAGTTAATGGATACATAATTCTTCCCGTCATCAGACATTTAATAAAAAATAGCTCTCTTGAGTCTAAGAAAATATGAAACTTTGTGTAATCTGTTAAAGCCTTAATATATTTTCTATCTGATATTACATACAAACAGACGTGTACAGTCTCTTCCAAACCTGTGTTTACATCCTCTCTCGGAAAGTTAAATTATCTTAGAATAAATGCATCGACCAGGAAGAATCGTAACATCTTGTCCAAGCCATATTCTATAATATCAACTAAAAGTTTTCAGCATTCAAGTGGGTTCCAATAGTATAATGTTATGATGCAGAAGAAACAAACATGTGTCTTGGAGAATATGGTACCTTCAATGACTTGCAGTCATGTCTAAGTGATTTAAGACTGTCATCATCTACTCCAAAGCACCCTTCTATAAGAAGTTCTTCAAGGTGTTGAAGTTTTAGAATATCATGTAAACACTTGCCCGTGATCTGTCCAAAGAAACATGGAACAAAGGGATTCATCAAGTAGCGAAAGGTATAAAATAGGTATGAAATTCAATTTCTCTCAAGCTCAAAATCCAAACATATGAAACTTATGGGTCGGATTCGGATAACATGATTGTTGAAGGAAAGCGAATTACCGGCAAGAAGGAGAGGTCTAAGGTCCGAATGTCCTTGCATTTGACGGCAAGCAGAGCAACGCCTAAATCTCCGATACCAACACACCATTTCAAGCTAACCATATTAAGCTTCTTACATCCAACTGCGATACATCCGATTCCCATATCAGTGAGCATCTTGCATCTCCCAAGCTTCAACCTCTCCAGATTCCTAGCCTCAGCGAGCACAGCGACATCAGCGTCTCTCATATCCGTAGCGTTGGAAAGATCAATCTCCAATAGATTAACACATTTCAAGGACAATCTGAGAAGTCCAGCAGCAGAGAAGGAGGCAGAGCGAGATAGGTCGAGAGAGTGAAGCGTAGGTCCAGAGAGACAACCAACGACGCTAAGAGCGTAATCCGTGACGCGAGGACAGAAGGTAAGATCGAGATCGACGATGTTACGGTAACGAGTCAAAATTCGAGGGAGATACTCAGGTCGAAGAGGTTTAAGGGATCTACGATGCTTAGCTTCGAGTTGGTAAAAGGATTTACAAGTAAGAGAGAAGGATTTGAGATCGGAAGGACTAAGAGCGATGAAGTCTAGGATGATGAAGACAATCTCCTCAGAGAGAAGATCGAAAGGCTGAAACAATTGAATTTGCTTAAACCTCTTCATAGTTTGGAGAAATTTGAAGGAGGAAGAGAGTTTTTGAGATTTAAGAACAATAATAAAACAACACTTTGTTATCTATGGGAGATAAAATACAAACCAACAAGATTGAAGAAGACAAGGATTATATAGCAGATTACAGAATTGCCCTTGCTCATTTTATCTACTTACTACACATGATTTTTGTGACACATACTTCTAACTCATAATCAGTTACTAAAAGTAATTGTTATCTGAATTTTTGATGTGGGATCTTTTCACATCTTCTAGAGATAATGATCCGTCTAACTATTAGCCTCGACAATTTAATTTCGAAATAGATTAATCGAATTTTTTTCAACTAGCGAGATTGGTTTAAGTGAGATAGATGTGTTCAGACTCTGATATTATATAGAATTATGAGTTTCCAATAAATGAAGAAACTCTTGTCTTATATATACTATTCAAATCTTCGAGGTGGGATCTTTGAGGTAGTATTCAAATTGGTACGTATAAATATAGTCATAACAAGGGTTAAAAGTGTAAAACGGATTTAAAAAAAAAAAAAAAGCGTACGGTGAAGGACGAAGAAGGGCAAAATGGTAAAAAATAAGAGAAGAGTCACAATCAGAAAAAGAAAGGAAAGAAGTGAGTATATGGTGGAGGAAGGATGCGAGGAAGGACAGATTCAAGTGCGGATAGTACGACTTGTTTTTTTTTTTTGTCAATAATATTAGATCACAATTGTCCCGTCTATTAACTAAATTTCTGTATAATACAGATATGCGCTTGCCATTTAGTGGATTTACTCTTATCACTGGACTAAAGACCATTTACAGTACGACTCTTGTTTATTCTTTCTCTTTTTCTATATTGTAATAAGCTTAATAATATTTATTTTATCTTACAACACCATCTACAAATAACTCTTTCCCAGATTAACTTATTTTTTGGAGGAAAAAAAACAGAGAAACATGTAAGTATCATATAGTTATGAGAAGATAAATGAATAAAAATAGGTATAATATGAATAAAGCCGACCTAAAAAATATTCGGGAGATATATGTTCTTTGTCATCAAATGTTTTATTTATTCTTTTCCATTAATATTCTCATATATTCCATTTCTAAAAAAATAAAGAAGTGCCCTTTTTCATTTGTCACGACCTAATATTTGATTAGGTCATATGCAAAGAGAGACGTAAAAGTCAAAGAAAAATTATTATTCTATACACAACTTGACAAAGAGTTATTTATTGTAGTGGGCACCAAGAGACAAAACAGTAAATGTGAACTGAGAGTTATAATTTAAAACTCCAAAGGAGGTGTGACCGTACTTATATATAATCATCCAATTCTATTGGCCAAGTATTGACGCAACTACACATATCTATAATAATAATAATTAATGAATGAATTGGTCACATATACGTGTAATAATGATCGCTCAACTCTGGTTTTTCCATTTGTGTTATTGCTTTTGGACAATAGAAGAACAAATACCTAATTCTTCGATCCTTCACTTGAAATGACCAAAGTATCCTTGGTGGAACACAATACGTCACCCCAAAACCGGTTAGTAGTTTTGGTTTAAGTAAGATACGACGCGTCAACGAGTCTGTCTCGTAGTTATCATGACTCATGACCGATGGTTCAGAGGCGGCTATCGTACGGAATATTCGTCTGATTGTAGTACCGTACCACTACTTGTACTTGAACAAAATCCAACTCTTATTTATTACATTTGACTTTCTCTTATCGTCATTACTCTGTTCTTTGAAAAAGATTGTTTAAACAGAGTCATACAATACCTGGATTAACAAATATTGTCATGACAAGTCGGATTCGACTCCATACTTTACAAATTTGAACAGATCAAACAAATAAAAAGAACCTTATTCGTACCACTAATATAAGAAGAGATATAAAGAACACAATGAAAGAGAAAAACAAAGAATTGTATAGAGGTGTGAGTATGTCTTTTATAGATTACCTGGAGATTGATACAATGACTCACTCAATCACTCCAGTTACCTGAATCATGCTCCTCGTCACTTCCTGCCATTGCCTATTATATATAATGTATAAGAGAAAGCCCACTTTATCGCAATATTATATTTATCAACAGTCTGAATTTTTGAAGCATAGAGAGATAGAAAGAGAGACCTGGCGAAGAGTATTGGCTTTTTCTAGTATTGCAGCGACCTTTAAGTTTGGTTTTGGAACATTTACTTGAAAGTTTGGTCTCCCTGAGGCATCTGTTCGTCTAAGGTTGAACGACTGCTAACGTTTTTTTGAGTTAAATAATGTTTATAGAAGCTCTTAGTAGATTGGAGGAAACAAAGGAAAGAGTGGATTGACCTTGCTCCGTATGATCTCCAGTAATGAATCATTCTCGTCTACTCGAGCTCCAACTAGTGTCATGTTCCGTTCAGATACTTTCCTCAACTGAAATCAAGCACAATTTACTCTCATGATCAACGAAAGAGTGAGATAAAAGCCATTATACTAACTATGAAGATTAAATTTAAGTTATTACCATGCTTCTATCAATGCCTCTAACAGGTGAGCCTTTGTCCTTTTCAAGATTTCCATCTTTCAGATTTTGATCATATAGGTTACTGTCTGGTAAGGTTTGTGGCAACTCAGATTCTAGTGGATTACCAAGCTGAGATTCCTCAGGGTGGGGACTGGTATGCTCTCTTAAGTTCTGACTAAACCATTTAAGTGCCATGGCTTCAGTTCTCCAGTCACCTTCTATACTTCCAGGTGATACTTCCTCAGCAAATGATGCCTCCACCGTTTTATTAAACCTTTGCAATGTACTTCCATCGTCATGCATATAATCGGCGCGTGTTCCATCGACTGCAGAAAGAGATCGTTCCTCAGTTGCTCTAGATGGTATATCCAGAGCAGTTTGTTCACAAATTAACGCGGCTTCCACTCTCGACTCTTTTCTATGACCACAATAGTTTTGGTTTTCATCATCTGAAACCAATGCTTCTGATTGAAAGTGTGCCTTGGTCGCTTGAACCAATCCATCATGTGTGTTTTCATCCATATGAATGTATGTACTATTGTTTCCACTGCCTGAATGTGATGGCACTTCAGTTAATTCAACCAGCTTTCCCATCCACCATCGTGTTGGAGGAAGAGGCGGGAGCGGAGGCGTTATCTCCGGATCTGCATGAGATGTTTCATAGATGGACGTGGAGAAGGATATCATGGATTCAGGGGATATGTCCAAACAATCTTCTTCATCAGGAGGAAAAGGCGGGATGGGAGGTATTATCTCTGGATCTGCCTGAGGTGTTTCATGCATGGACGTGGAGAAGGCTACCATAGATTCAGGGGACATGTCCAAACAATCTTCTTCATCAATTAGATCCCTGGAAAGAACAGATTTATCGATATGATCATTTATTGAAGTCAAAGTTTCCCCCTGTAATGGTGGATGAAGAGCTTCTACTTCAGTTAAGCATGAAAAGGAAAACTTTTCGTTGCAAATTAGCGCTTCCTTACAAGGTGAACCTTGAACACCAATAGGTCCATCCTCTGTAGGAAGAGACTCCACTGATACTGTTATTGGACTTTCTAACCCACTTTCTGATGAATTCTTTTGCCCTTGGTCCTGTTTCTGTATGCAACACCCAAGTAAAAGACATTGTTGAATGCCAGCCTTCTCATCACTATCTGCTTTATTTGCTTCTGACTCCGTAGAACCGGGTGCATTTGCATCATTGTCTGCTTTGGAACACAAATTTACAGAAGAGCTTCTTTCTAAATAAGCCGTTGGCCCTCCTTCCACTTGAGGGAAAGACTTCTCGTTAATTGTAACCTCGTGAAGAGTAAACAGAACTTCAAGTCTTTCATAATCAGGAATAGATTCCATCGCCATCTCTGATGAATTTTCTTGCCCTTGGTCCTGTTTCTGTATGCAACACCCAAGTGAAAGACATTGTTGAATGCCAGCCTTCTCATCACTGTCTGCTTTATTTGCTTCTGACTCCGTAGAACTAGGTGCATTTGCATCATTTTTCGCTTTGGAACACAAAATTATAGAAGAGCTTCTTTCTAAACAAGCTGTTGGCCCTCCCTCCTCTTGAGGTAAAGACTTCTCATTAACTGTAACCTCGTGAGGAGTAAATGGAACTTCAAGTCTTTCATAATCAGGAATAGATTCCATCGCCATCTCATTGTATTTCATAGTTTCTCCACTGTTTGGATCAACCAGGGAAAGTATTGGTAAGTCTTCTTGTACGCTACATACTGTTACTTCAGGTTTGATTGTTGGGCATGACTGGTCCGGAGTCTTATGAATTCTTTCACAGTATGTTGAGGTATTCTTGAGGAATTTCTCCATGTAACATGTCCCTGGGCTTGAGTTGATTGGGTGTCCATTCAACAATCTTCTTTTCAGCTTCACATGGAATTCAGGATTTATGTGTTTGTTCTCAACATGCTCCAAGAAGAACAGTTGATGCAACCTGTACTATCCAAAAAGTAGATCGTGTCACCAAATTAAAGCTCCGGTCATGTAAACTTTAGACACAGAGTGACAAAAACAAAACTAGATATAGAGTGTTCACTTGGAATGAGATGTTCGTGAATCCTCAGATGTCTCTCCACTAGTTGCATGTGATTCTTTCATCTGCAACTAAATATATATGCTCATATGTAACATGTATATCCAAAATGTGCATTTAAGACGCTTGTTTAGACAGACAGTGACACAATGGAGTAGGGTAAAACAACAATAAGGAAACAAATACCTTTGGTTTACGTGATCTCTCATATTTGTTGTTGTTTAACGTTGCTACTGCAGCTGATGCAGCAAGCTTTCTCAACAAAGATGGATCAGAGTAACGCTTCAAGCACGATCCAGACCCAGCAACATCAAACCTGAAAAACAGCTGATACTAGTAACCACCATGAAACAGAATTTCAGTTGAATAAAGACTTCAAAAATTTCAAACAATGTACTTGTCTAGAAGGACGAGCTGGGGCGGACCACGACATTCCTCATACGAATCCATTATACAATGAGGCAAGTTGCCAGAGGAAATCAAGTTTTGTTCTGTTGGCAGATGATAATGCCTTTTCAAGCCTAGAAAACAATGCAGGGGCATTAATTCAGTGTTTGGTATCTAATATATACATGAATAACCAAAAACACATAACAAGACTCCATTTGCCAGCTTACACTATAAAAAATATAAGGATGACTCGCCTGGCTCATAGAAGAATGTTGAATGATCAATTTGAGAAAGAATTGGTATCTCAATTGATGGAAACTCAGCTTCAAGCTGTTGAAGACGCATTGCCACACCATAACCTCGTGCTGCAGTTGTCATAAGTTCTTCATGTAGGCAATGGAATACCTCAGCAGCAAACCTTAATAGTATGAAAAGAGACAAAGGAACAAACAATTGAGTCTATAACAATAGAAGGTTTCATTATCAGTCCAAATAATCGAGTCTAGATCCACATTTAGGTTATAATCAAAAGAAAAACCTAGACATCATCAATATGTTCACTGAAATTTAAACAAATCTAATCCGGCGATGATCCAAGTTTTCTAAACAATCACAGTTTCAATTCCACGAAACCTTGGACTTCCTCCAATTCACAACCGCTACGGAATTGAACCAAAATTACTGCAAAAAATAAAGAAAAACTAACTCAGCGAGGTCTCCAAGCTGGCGCAAAAGGCCGACGAGTCCAGCCATGGAAGAACCTTCGAGCAAAGCTTCAGCATCGTCGTCAATGGCAGATTGGTAAAGCTCCTTATTCGCCAAGCCGTACTCGTTTCTAATCTGATATCTCGTCAAAACCATTATAAATGCATAATTTCGAAAACACTAAACCCTTAACGGTCCCTGATTTTCTCCATCTAAATTGTTAAAGTGAAGAAGAGATTGAAAAGAGATCTCAGTCTGTGCTGCACCGAAACGGGTACGGGAATCTGAAACGAGAACGGAAAAATACCATACTAAAGTCTCAAAATAAAGTAAAGAAAAAACTTTTTAAGTAATATTTTAAATAAAAAAACAAAAATTTTGTTTTCTAGAATCAAGAAAGAAACGTGAAGAAATATGAGTGTTGGGTCCTATGAGATGTAATAGCCTAATTAGGATGTTTTTATGTAAATATTTACATTTTTCAGAAAATCTATTATGAAAAATAGCAAACAATTAGCTGGTTTAAATTGGAAAACATTCAAATTTATTTCGGAAACTTATCAGAAACGTATCGAAATTTTTTTTTTGGTGTCTTTGACCATCACAGTTCGGAAACATATAGGAAACGTTTCTTACACGTATTGGTAATGTCCCAATCTCCAAAACATTTCGGAATCGGGAGACGACATCCAGTTGGCGTTTCGGTGCAACACAGATTTCAGTTCCATTCCATTCAGCCTAAAACGGCTTAACATACATCATTAACATAACCCTAGTACATGTAATGTAATTTACATAATAAACCCATATGATATATATATGTAAATATAGTCCACAATATAAATATATAAGCCTACGTAATGTCATAACTTATTAATCATTACAGAACAAACTTTGCTTAGAATCATAATCTCTTCCAATTATTGCAACGCAATTATATTGTTTTTAAGTGTGCTTTGGTTGATGGTTACAACAACTTTCACCAAAGTTTATTTATTTATTTATCTCACAACATGCATTTTTCTTGCAATTAAGTGCGTAAACACGCCGATAACAGGTGGTCCAGTGGTGTTGCCACTTTATAAATTTTCGAGGTACCAGAGATCGTACCTCCTACCTGCAGTATAAGGAGGGGAATTAAAAGCCATTAGGCTAGTTGACAAAAAAAAAAAAAAAATTATATGATTAGAAGATGTTTTATTTACGTTAAGATATTAAATAGTATCACGTAGGCTTCGAAAGAAAGATTATATGATTACTCCATTTAACTTTGTCTGTATAACAAAAACGTTATTTACAGAATAAAGTAGCATATGGTTTGGTAGTGTAAAATGAATTATCCTAAATGAGCTTAAAGTAACTTAAATGGTCAACATAGCAAGTTATAAATGTTCGGGGCTTTCAGGTCCATAAAAGAGGCCCAATAAAAGCCCATTCGTTGACCCATATAATTAAGTCAATACATATAAGAGGTCAGAATGAGAAGAAGACAATTTTAATAATTTTAGGTTTAAAGAGAATGTCCAAATCCCGACAGTTTAGCCCCTCGAAATGTGACTCTTCAGTTTCCACAATCAAAAGCATAAGATATAGTAAGACACAAAACTATGTATTTATATATTTCTTTAAATTATGAAAATATCTTATTTTTCTAACCCAAAAAGTTATATATCACTAAGACACTAGTCTATATAAATTATTAACAATCTTTATTCAAAAAATTAAAGATTATCACTTAACCGACTCAAACGTTATTCATGCAAATCCTATTGGCTGAATCATCACAACAAGAGTTGAATGAATCTAGGGGTATCGATGATCGTGACATCTTATTATATAAAATAAGGTTTATCAAAGTTAGTAATTAACATGATTCTTCCACGTGTCAAATCCAACGATCAGAATTTTTTTTTCTAATACACTGAAAATAATTAAAAAAATATATAATCATATCTTTATCACAAAATACTTATTTTTATTTGAAATCATATTATATGAAGGAATCGAATCCTAATATTAAAAAAATAACAAATAATTAATTATATTATAATCTTAAAGAATTCTTTCACCAATTAAATTTATTTATTTTTGTTTACATCTAGAGCAATTAAGGCACAATAAATGTAAAAAATTTAAATTTAATGTGTTATTATTATATTTTACTATTATTAGATAGAAATCTTATCATCTTATTATATAAAATAGAGTTTTAGAAGTTAGTAATAAACAGATTCTTCCATGTGTCAAATTCAGCCATCCAAAATTATGGATATAATATTATACATAATTGAGTTTCAAAAGTTAGTAATCAATGAGATTCTTCTACATGTTGAATCTTATTATAATCTGTTATATTAAGTTGGATTTCAAAAGTTAGTAACTAAAAGAGATTTTCCATATGTGAGATCTTTTTATTAAGTTGGATCTGAAAATTTATAAACGTATAAATTTTTAAGATATTATTTAAAATATATATTAAGCAATCTTTAATGCACGAGTCCATATCTAATATTCTTATAATTGTACAATACAGACAAATTAAATAAATAAATATATATTTAGACAAATTATTAGTTTTTTTGTTGTTAACAAGTGTTCATTACATCGATAATAAGATTCGATCCACAAACTTAAGTTTTCCAAATAGAGCATAATGAGATTTGAACTCACCACCTAGTCTCTAACTAAATCAGGAGTGGATCACTTGTTTCTTGGCAACAAATTATTGATTTTAACGAACAAAATAAGAAAGTTTATATTAGCATGTTTATACATTTTTCCAAAACTTATATTAATTATTGCGATTAAAATAGTACAAAATAAAAAAACATTTTTCATAATATATAGTAGTAGTTGTAATTAAAAATGATTGAAAAATAAAGGAAATCGTAAAATACCGAGGGCTTATGTTGACTATAAAATGGACTTAAAACTAGACAGAATCAACCATAAATTCAATAAATACATAACTAAACTCTTTTGTCGAAACTTATATATCCTCGGACGTTCTAAAGTTTGAAGAAAAATATTTAGATAATGGAAGCACACAAAGCAAAGGATTTAACAAACGAGGGAACCATAGAGCTACTCTACAGAGCGTTGCAGCAAGGCGATGCCTCAATCGTGGCCAAAATGGTGGCTAGTGAGGTGGAATGGTGGTTCCACGGACCACACCATTGTCAACACATGATGAGACTATTAACAGGTGAACCACCGAGCAAGGTTTCGTTTAAGTTTGAGCCAAGCAGTGTACAAGTAGTAGTACCTGGACATGACTGTGTGATTGCAGAAGGATGGGAAGGTTCACATGTGTACTGGGTTCACGTATGGAAGCTGAAAGACGGAGTGGTCACTGAGCTAAGAGAGTACTTCAACACATGGATCACTGTTACTGACTACAGTCTTGGAGCAATAGGATGGGACATGGGACGTTGTACGGTATGGGAGAGTGTACCGAGAGACCTGACTCGTGGTTTGTTGCCTAGTTTGCTCTTAGCTATTTAAATCAAAGAATAAAGTAACATTATATGTATACTTTGTGTCTATGAAACATATATGAATTTAAAGACTATGTTTCAAGCAGTGTGTCGCGAAGTTGATAAGTTGTGTGTATTATTTGTTATAAAAATGTGTCAACTCAATTTCAGATTCATATCACTGATATGCTTCAGCAAATGTGATTAACTTCAGAACAAAATAACTCACATCTTGCGTTGCAGGAGGTTGCGATAAAAGCTTATTAATGGGCCCTTCATTTGGGCCTATTAAGGAAATAATTTTGGGCTTACACTCTAACTAAAACATTAAAATGTGACCCACAAACACAAACATACATGAATTATGTCAAAGGTATAGATCCAGTTCTCTCCACTCATCTTCCTGTTTAAGATGTGTACTCAATGGAGCATTCCAGTTTATGTTAAACTAAGATACTTTATTTTATTCGGTTACAACTTTCCAAAAATAATTTTAGTATATAGTACTTAAGGATATATGTTTCTGACCTGTCTGTTACCATTTTATGCCTAAAACTCAGTCCATCCAAAAAGATATTCTTATCACATTACAAACCCACAAAATAAAGGAAAAAAGGGGAAAACCGTGTTTGAATACATCAATCTATACTTAATATATTTGGCGTCTCAAATCATTGTTTTATCTACTTTAGCTCAAGGCCGATACTGTTTAATGTTCAAACCTAGCTAAACATCATTTTACTAAATTAATGTATTTCTAATTAAGCTTAACCAGTGTACAAAACCAATAAGAAACTAGTTCAAGTTAATTATTAAATTATTGATCTTATTATATAGTACTTTGAGTTCTATTACTATTGTAAATTATAACTAATCACTTTGAATTGTCAAATGAAATTGTTCAATAACTAATACAACTCCATACCGAGATCCGACACTTGTTAGTGGATTTGACGTTGTCTCGATTCAGGCTGAAGAGAGCATCATGGTTTACAAAATCTCTGAATACTCCTCTCAGAAACTAACACATAAGCCAAAAAATTTCCTTGATAAAATTTAAATTAGTTAAAATTTATTCTATAACATTTAACAAACTAAATACAAATAAAAAGGCCTTTATGTACTGGTCAATTTATAAATGAAGAATGTAGATGTGGAGATATAAGAGATTAATATATAGAGGAAAACAGCTCAGATGAAGTAATCAAAAAAGACAAAAGAAGATATAGAATTAGAGCACTTAACACAAAATTAAGCGTGACAATAGAATAATAACATAAAGTGTGATTTACGACACAACACAACAGTAAGTTAGCATATCTGTTTTAAGTGCCAGATTTAGTGTGATTACATGTCTGCCACCATCAACTCCATGCTTCACATTATTTTATATACATATATAATCCTAATTAATATCTTCTCCCATCCAAAATCTAATCTATATTTTTCAATCTCTCTATTATAACTTTTCTCATTTATAAACTATTATTATTAGCTCAAAACAGCGACATCAGTGGCTACGTACGCTCGTCCACAACGTTGCAACTCTGCTCACGAGACAAGACAGATAAAACTAGGGTTTTCAAAATAATGATTTTAAAGAAAATGACATAGCAAGTGGCATTTAGTCTAATGATCGGTGGTAAGTCTATTAAAGGCTGACGCATATGCATAACTAGGGATCGAATTCCACCGCCTACTAGATTTATATAGGAATTTGACTAATAGATCGGTTTTTGTGACCCATATAACTAGGTTTTAGAATAGAATTGTTAGGACCATTGATTCTGAAACAAATGTAATTATACACAAATAGAAAAGATCCCAACTAAGGCTACTCTCGGTAAAACCCTAATATTCTATATCTTAACAAATTCTAATAGAATATTTCTTCATTGTCTCTCATATACTGTGACTTTTAGATATAAAAGAATTGAAAAAAACAATTTAGAGACAGACAGTTAAAGGGTTATGTGGTCGTTGGTGAAATGTCCATTAAATCTGTCAGAATGACAACCAATAGTTACATACTTTTGTCTTCTATATTTCAACCATTACCATTATATGAAAACCTTTATATATATCAAAAGATTAGTTTTTATTAATCAATCATCTTTAACTTACATAATTGACTAATCAATAATTAATCAAAGTTTAATATGTTGAAATGGGAATATGATGTCAAGTTTAACTTTACCAAAATAAAGAAGAAAATGGAAGTAAGTAAAAATGAAAGTGTAGTTGTCTTTTGCATAAGAAAAAACATATTTGGCGTGACTTCGATTAAGGAATTATTCTAATGAATAAAATATCAAATAATATTGTAAATCACCCCACTCACATCTCCATCACTCTTCTCTTTTACAGTGGAATGTCACGTGTCGTTCCCATAATTCATACAGAATATTTCCTTACAATTATAAGCTTCCTCACTTATATGTTTTATGTTTTGTTTTTAATAATCCTAGCGATCCCAAAAGCTTTTTAGACCCAAAGACTAATTCCACCAAGCTTTGCATCTAATTTCGTGTTTTTAATACAGTTAATGTTGATCTTAAAACCTGTTTTGTAGATTTTATTAACAAAAGGAATAAAAATTACAAAGATCGTTTGAAAAGTGCTGAGTAGCGAGTACAAAGGTTATTGTGTCTGTTTTAGTAAGTTCGTTTCAGATTTTATGATCATTCTGTCTGTCAATTACATTCCATTGTATCAATTATTATTTATTGCTGACAAGCTGAGCTCATCATTTTTTTTCTCACAATCTCACCGTTTTTCGAGTTCAGACTTGGTTAGCATTTATTCCGACGATCTTATAATCTTTTTTTTTCCTTAAATTTTCTTTCACTAAACTTTTTTTATTCGGCCGTACCGAAATAGATATCTCTAGTAGGCAAGATAATATGATCGTAGGACTCTCCCACTTAAAAATTATCACTGGAACAAACCGATTTGGTTCTTTTATATGTTTTGAAAATACTACTTCAACATTGTACCAAAAAAATCAAGAAATTATTAGAGAAAATTTACCCTAGGCTGTTAGGTCGATTTATGCGGTCAAAAACAATTCCAATCTAAGCATATACATTCGAAAATATATTTATATAAAAAAAACAAAAAAACAAAAAGAGTAATCACGTATGGTCCATGCAAAGCAATAAAAGTTAAGAAAATGGAGTGATTGTTGAAAATGTGAGCTCATAGGCTCTTAAAGATTTCTCATGATCTCTTGAAGTCGACTTGTAATTCTGTCACTATATATATATATATATATATCTCATCTCTATATATATTGTCTTTTTCATTTTTACATTTTTCTTCCTTTTTTATCGATACAACGAAAAAGTTTGTATATAATAAAATGTAAAAAAAATGTGAATGGATCATCATAGTCATTGACTCATAGATATTTTGTTGATTTAGACATTAAATTGAGCAAGAAACAATGAATTTTCCTGAATTCTATCAACTCCATGATGTATATAGTTAAATAATTAATCTTAGCCTACCAGGATTGACAAAATTAATCAACAAATATCGATGATTATCCATTGTAATCATTAATAATTATCTGTAGTTTATTAAGAAGAAGAATGAAAAAAGTTGACTGAAGTCATAGCTAGACCTTGGATTCAAAAGTTCCTATATAAAGAGAAGAAAAATAGAGGTAATTAACAAATAGAAAAGAGAAGAAAAATAACTGTAGGAAGACAAGAGAAGCATCTCAATGAGATAGATAGGTTGCTAATGCTATAGAACATAGAAGTGGACTTTGATCGAGACTTTTGTTATAGGGTTTGGCATTTTTGTGTCCCACAGTCTCTTTTCTCATTCTTCTTTAACATCATTCACTATTCTTTTATACATATTATTTATCTTGTAGATATTATAACCCAATTATTTTTGGAAAGCTTTATAAATTTTTTACTATATAAATCAATTTTTTTAACAATTTGGGTTGACAAGACTCAACCTATAGCCTAAACCCTAAGCCCTTAAAATCTCTTTTTTAAGCTACCATAATGCAGCGGATATGAATCGAATCCTGATACCAAATCATTAGCTGGATCATCATAAGCACCAGACTGTCGGCTATATAAAGCAATTTTACTTGAAATATACTAGTTATTGTCTGAGAAAATTAAATATTTTGGTAAATATTTTTCGTATTATATATCATAGATGTTTGGAAGTTGTTTTCCGTCTGGAAAGATATGTAAAAGTATAAGAAAAACTTGATTATATATGGTACAAGCTACCCAAAAAAAATTTATATGGTCCCAACGTAATGTTATACAGTTAGAATCGAATTTAATGTATGCAACAAACAATTGTAGCTGAGGGAAAATTACTAAATAAAATAGTTTTTATAATTGACAAAAAACTTATGTCTATGTATAAACTTTCACTTTTATTTTTAAATATGCAAAAAAGGAAAAAATAGCAAAGTAAGTTTCAGCTTTCAAAATGTTGTTCTTGTTAACTAATACAAAAGAAGATTGATATTCAAAAATAAAAAATGGAATGGAGGCAAATTGTCAAAATTATTTAATAAAGAAGTAAAATGATAATAAACCAAATTAGAAAAGTAAATGCTGATAAGCTTGAAAAAGATTGGAAAAAGGTGATTTTTTTTGTCAACAATTGGATCCATAAGGCATGATTCATAGTTTAGCCCACACCCAAAAATTTCTTTTAATCCTACTAGTGTAGAGGAGAGGAATCGAATCTCGGTGTCCTAAGTCATTAGCTGGATCATCCTAACCACCAAACTGAGAGTAATTCAACGGGAAAAAAGTGATTAGTTAAGATAAAATGAGATAATTAAGAAAAAAAAATGGAAATGATAATAATTAAGACATGGTGATGATTCTCTTGGAGTCGTACCTTAATGTCGAAAAAGAAAAAGTCATTGAGCTGTCGGATGTTACTTCTCTTCAATGATTTCACCAGAAACATTTCTCTTTTTATACACTTTTTAATAATTAAAATCTCCACCTAATTCCTATTTTTAATTTCACTTTTTGTTATTTCATTGAACAATTGGGTAGTTCAAAACATGTAATTATGGAAAGAAACCTCGTATAGTAATTGATGTTTACATAATCAATATACGGAGGAGATTCGTTTGTATATATTTGTGCAACCTAAATCAATATATGTATATAGGTGCGATGAGGTCTTATTGTGGTCCTCAATAAGTTTATCAATATAAAGAAAAATAGGTATATTTGTGAATCTGTATTTATGCAAACACACACTTGCACTTTCTTTTGGGTTGCATGTTCACGGGTCATGCTGTCTCCATTATCTTTTTCATGTAATTTTTAGGTTTTATATCCTAAAAGTTTTAAATACTTTTTTTTCCGTTAATCAAGAAGTAGTTGGACCTTGGACCTAATCCACTCCCTAGATTTGGAATCAGTCTTTGACTGTACCATTGTTGGCTCTAGTCATTCCTCCCTGCATGAGACGGAAAATGAATGTGCAATTCTATATCAATTTAATGGTTATACTGCTACTGCTTCCTTTAGCATGTTTGGTTCTTTGGCATTTTTCACGGATTCGTCTTAGCCAATCTATTCCATTTTTTATGGGATCCCGAAACAACTAGCAGATTTGAAAGGTTAGAGATGGACAAATGTCTTTAGTATCGAAATAGATACTTTACAAGAAAGTCGTACCGGTGACCTCTCAAACAAATGCATAGGATGCTGCCAGTTGAGCTAGCTCTTCCAGATAACAGTTTTAAATAGTTATAAAAAAAAACAAATTCAAATACATTCTATTATCGGTTAATTAATAAATTAGAATAACAGTAAATCATGAATTTTGGAATCACATATCTATACAAGATTTGCATTACACTTTAAAATAAAACACACTTTTCCGACAAAATATACATAGAACACGGGCATAGTTAAAGGAAATAATGTAAGGGTAATTGAAATAAAAATAAAAAAGCAAAAATGAGCGTTTGCTATAAATGAGAAAGCACTTAGTACATTTAGTTGACTCTACCTGTCATACAAGCTCTCTTTATCTCTCTCTCTCTCTCTCTCATTTAGCTCTCTACAATCTCTCTTTCTCTCTAAAGAACGACGAAGAATTACTATAGAAGAAGAAGAAGAAGGTGTGTGTTGAGCAAGATGGAGAAGCAGGGCACGTGCATTACTAGCTCATCTCTTTTGCATATATATAGAGAGATATGTGCGTTGATGATTGATGAATTAGTTCTTCATGTGCCCATCTTCCCCATCATGACCACTTCACCTTGATCACCATTGTTATTCAATCATATACACATGAGAATATCTATGAATATACACGTGCGTCTGCGTGTGCGTGTGTGTATCTAGGAGCCTGATAAAGCGTATTTAGAGGAAGTAGGTACCCTACAAAAGTACGCTCTTACACAACCAAAGATTAAACCTTGGAGATAATCAGGTATATATATGTCTAACAACATACTGAATATATAATTACTAATGTCGCTACAATCTCAACTATATATATGTGGCTATATATGTACATATCTTGGGTTAACAAGTAGTATAATAGATAGGATATGTTGCTAATGAATGCTCCAAACCAATATTATTGTATAATTTGTATTCTTATATACACTTAGTCTTGAGTTTTACCTATAAGAATTCACAAGAGTTATTTATGATCATAGCCTATAATTAGTGGTGTTGCCATCTCTGGAGTGTTACTTGAGTGCGTGAGTTCGACTCCATTTTCTCACAATTGTCTTTTAATAATCTCTAGTGGGGCTGGCCATTTATAAACTAAATTATATCATTTCAAGCAATGGGTAAATTACAAAAACTAATTAGTCATTGTTCTTCTATTTTATCTCTACATATCCTTGAAACTGGGGGAATTGACCTAACAAATTAGTGTGTCGGTGATGACATTTATTATGAATAAAACAATAAGATTATAGAGAGTATTAGTAATTTAATGTGATAAAAGTGGCATATGTCTTCATTTTTTTAGATTACAACTAGATAGATCTCCATACTAATATGATCAGATGATATAAAGTGCTTTCTTTTTGTTCCCTTGATACATGTAAATCACACATTTCAGATTCATAATCTCATACCATTTCAATTAAAAATCGTATTTCAGTTTTATTCAATGAATTAATTGTATTTTTTAGTGAAGAAACGCAGACAAGTCTCTTTATATTAAAATATAACGAAAGTTCAACAACAAATCATGCAAGAAATCTCAAAACCCTTTACATAAGAAGGTGGAAATTGTTTGAGTGCGAATATCTAAACAAAAACCAAATGGTAAAAGTAAAAGCATAGTTAATTAACTCATCAGTTACATAGTTAGTTTTTTTATATACATGAGATATTTAGAACCAATCTATGGATAAAAAGTCATATACAATAGTATTAGGAAGGACAGAGGATGAAACTCACAAATCCATGTCATAAAGAAACCTTTAACTATCTCGGAGTCTATCTCCAACTCTATTAGTTCTTCCCAAACTAAGTATAACCCATTAATATATGCCCCATAATTATGCTAAAAGTATGTACTGATATTAAGTGCAAAACCCACGATCCAATCATCATTTAAATACGAATGATACCTTATATTGTGGCCCGATCCTGGTTATCGAGTGAAGGTCTATTTGTATTCATTTTTATCTAGGTTTCCTATTAGACCCTTTTCACATCTTTCCTGATGTATATTTACCTAATGTATATTTATCTAAACAATATGTAGTCAAGAAAAATAGAAAAAAAAACATGTAGTGTGTAGATGACCATTTTCGATATTTATTACTTTTTTTAGCATAATATTGCTTAAAACAAAGTGTGACATAAAATATCTGAAAATTTACATGCTATCAATTCGGCTATTCAATCTGTAATCCAACTACATAGTGAATATCAGGTATTCATTTAACATTTATATTTATTTATGTTGTATGTGCAAGTAAAAATACCATAACTCGAAACGTATTATTTATGGCCATGGAGACTATATGTCTCCCTAGGCCCATATAGTGGGCTTCACTGATATCAACGTCTATTATATAATTAGTGGACTCAAATCTGACCTAGAATTGGGCCTTAAACCATGTGACAATTAGATATTGATTAGACTACTTAATTTTATCAGTAGTGCAACTTTATATATTCGTTTATGCTTCGTCAATAAGGAAAAAAAAGTTAAAAGAGACACGAATTGACCAACATATAATCCCTTCTTTATCTTATGCGCGTAGAATTTTCTCCACAAGACCAAGTTTTATAAAAGTCAACTTATTCGACGGAAATATTATCCTTCCTATAAATTAAACAACAAGACACCATCCACAGAGAGACCAAAAAAGGAAAGAAGAGGAAATCTAAAGAAAAAGAATGGAGCAACCTTATGTGTACGCGTATCCACAAGGCACAGGACCTTCGGCTCCACAAGTCGGTGGTGTTGGTGGAGTTATAGTCGATCCTAAGTACTGTGCTCCTTACCCTGTAGATCTAGCCATCGTACGGAAGATGATGACGATAACAGACGGTAACTTTGTTATAACGGATGTTAATGGAAACCTGTTGTTCAAGGTGAAGGAACCTGTGTTTGGTCTTCACGACAAGAGGATCTTATTAGATTCATCTGGCAATCCGGTTGTTACTTTGAGAGAGAAGGTCAAATACTCAAATACTTTAGTTAGAATTAAACCAACTTGTAGTACTCTTATCTTCTAAATAGGGCTTATAATTGTGATTGAATAGTTTGATGTTATGAATGAATTGCAGTTGATGAGCATGCATGATAGGTGGCAAGTATTCAGAGGAGGAAGTACAGAGCAACGTGATCTGTTGTATACAGTGAAGAGATCGTCGATGGTTCAGTTTAAAACCAAACTCGATGTGTTTTTAAGTCATAACAAAGATGAGAAGATTTGTGATTTCAGAGTCAAAGGAAGTTGGTTCGAGCGTTCTTGTGTTGTTTACGCCGGCGAATCTGACGCCATTGTTGCCCAAGTACACATTTTTTCTTTCTCTTTTTCTTTTATTACTAAAAAGTTCACATAATAATATTTTAGTAATTCATAACCCTAAATTTCTCAGATGCACAAGAAGCATACAGTGCAGAGCATATTCTTGGGAAAAGACAATTTCTCGGTGACAGTATATCCAAACATTGACTATGCCTTCATTGCTTCTCTTGTCGTCATTCTCGATGATGTTAACCGTGAAGACCGAGCCGCTTAATCACTTCTTTTACACTTTGGTTTTATTTATCTCTTCATAAGTTGTTGTGTTGTGTTCAAAAACTTTGTGTGCAAGTTGTTGATGTTTAATAATTACAACTATTGAATGCAGCATCTACTTGTTTAATTAACTACAATAATTTTAAATTTTTTAATTACAATATTATTTTTTCAGGTTTTTAATATTGTTTTACTCTTCTTTCTTTTGAAAAGAAAGAAAATCTTATAAAACTGTCATTAATAAAAAATTCTACATCAGCAGAAAGAAAACTTACGAAAAACTTCTGTAACGTTGTAGATTTTGTTGTTTGGTGTTGTAGATTTTTGTTTTCTTTTAGTGTGTGTTTAATTGTCGTATATAATATAGGTTTACAAGTTATATTTTTCTCGATTATGTTATGTAGGTTTTTATTATCAAAATCTTCCGGTTTTGTAGGTTTTTAGGATTAGGACAACTTTTAGTTATAGGATTTTTTTAAAAAAATTTTGTTTTCTTAAAAATATATATATTATTATTGTATTTTCGTAATAAAAACGAGAAAAAAAATTTATTCAAAATAACAATCTTTTAATAAAAATGTGATGGAGGAAAATTTATGACATTTATATACTTTTGTGATGATGCATGAAAAAAAACTATTATAATAAATATGATCTTTAATATATAAAAGAAGGCTAAAAACAATCAGACCCAAGGCCATATAAAATTTTAAAGGCCCAATACCAAACCCACGTGGCAACAATTGCTGAAGGAGTGGGAACCGGACCGGGTGTTACTGAGAAGACGAGGGAAACGTGGCGAACAAGTCAGACACAATTGAATGAAGGGAGACACGAATTTGCCGGAAACCTCTTTCTTCTTGTCTCTTTATATATATGTATATGACGGCAAATTTGGAGACATTTGTGTGCATTTTGGAAAAATGAGACCCTCTTCTTCCTCTTCCTCCTCCTCCTATGGTGGTTCTCATTCTTTAACCCTATCGTCGGTGACAGTGGCTGTCGACAAAGCCACGAACGAGCTTCTCCTCACACCTGATTGGACCATCATCATTGCCATTTGTGATTCCCTCAATACTAATCACTGGTAAATCTGATTCATCTTCTTCATATTGCTCATGAGTTTTGATTCTCACACAATTGAAATTTGGTAGGCAATGCAAAGATGCAATCAAAGCTGTGAAGAGAAGATTGCAGCACAAGAGTTCTAAAGTTCAATTACTTACTTTAACGGTAACACTTCTATTTTCACCTACATATCTCGATATAGTGGAGTTTACTAATATCAAATCTGCACATTTCTTAGTTGTTGGAGGCAATGCTGAAAAACTGTGGAGACTTTTTGCATCAACATATAGCTGAAAAACATCTTCTTGAAGATATGGTTAAGATCGTCAGGAAAAAGATGGTTTTTGTTTATCCTCTTGTTAGCTTCTTTTTTGATTTATGTCTGTTGATACAAATGCTGATATTATGTATGTGTCTATGAAAGGGTGATTTCGAAGTAAGAAACAGGATTTTGATATTGGTGGATACATGGAATGAAGCATTTGGTGGAGTTGCTTGCAAACACCATCAGTATACTCGAGCATATCTAGAGCTTAAAGTAAGTAACCTTCTTAATCTCTTACCGTTTTCTTCTCTAGCTTCTGATTCCATTGTTGTGTTTTGAATCTGTAGCGGTCTGGTGTGAAATTCCCACAACGCTCAAGAGAAGCACCTCTAATGCTTGCATCACAATCTTCTTCTTCTTCTGCATCTTCCTCTTCTTCTACGAATCTAATGACCATTGGTTCATTTAAAAGGCTTGACGAGACAATGGCTACTGAAATTGAGAGCCTAAGGTTAAGTTTTTTTCTGAAACAACCAATCGTTTTCAATCTTAAGTAGACTAATATTGATTGTTTCAGCTTATCAAGCCTTGAATCGATGAGAAATGTGATGAATCTTGTGGACGATATGGTTCAAGCTGTGGATCCATCTGATAAATCAGTAAGTAATAGTAGAAATCCACTCCTTTCATAAATCTTATTCTCTGTTTTTAATCTCTAAACAATCAATCTCTGGTTTGGTATATATACTCTTTCACTACAGGCCTTAAAAGATGAGCTAATAGTTGACCTAGTAGAGCAGTGCAGATCAAATCAGAAGAAACTTATCCAGATGCTCACTACAACTGCGTCTGTCTTCTCCACCTTTCTACAACATCTTCTTCAGCATTTTTTCTCTCTCTTACTAATACTAATAGAACATATGTTCTTCTTATCAGGGACGAGGATATTATGGCACGTGGACTCGAGCTGAATGATTCCTTGCAGGTAGTGCTTGCAAGACACGACTCTGTTGCTTCTGGTGTCTCTCTGCCTAAGTTACAGGCCCTTGAAACAAGAGAAGCCAGTTCTGTCCTCAAGACTGGTGATGTTTCTGCTGTTCTTGAGCCTGAGCCCGAGTCTGAGTCTGAATCTGAGTCATCATCGAGCAGTGAAAGTGAACAAGATGAGAGGGAGGACTTTACTCAGTTAACCAAAAGGTTAGACATTCACTCACAGAACTCTTTAACACTAGTATATTTGCGGGTCAAACAGTAGTTTATTACAGACATTCTCGAATTTGCAGGCACAGTTTATTAAATTCCCAACACAGTGATGAAGAAGAAGAAACATTGCTTCTAGGTAACAACAATGAAATAACAACGGAAACAGAAGCCAAAACAGTGTGCAAAGATATAGCTTTACTTGACACAACAACCACAACCACAACCAAGTCGGAACAGGACATAATTGAACTTCTCAGCCTAACTCTATCAACAACTGCTCTTCCCTCACCACAATCCGAAACACAACCACAAACACAGCATCCATCTTTTTTCAATAATGATAACATAATTATGAACAGCTACGTTGTTCCTTGGGCACAGTCTCAACCAGAACCACAAGTCCCAAAAATGGCTCAGTTTACTCCATCAGGACCTCAGTTTCAGCCATGGACGATACAGCAACAACAACAACCTTCATACGGTTATCCTCAGCCACAATGGAGTGGTAGTCAAGTAACCAGTAATGGTCAAACACTGTGGAGCCAAGGAGGCAATGAGAGAAACCTGCAATACTCAAACTCCTTCCCCGCTAAAGCAGCAGGACCATCTGGTGCTGCTGCTACGGTGGACGCGCAGCAGCAGATTCCATATGTTCCTCCTTACAAATTGTTTGAAGATCTTAACGTTTTTTGGAACGTAGATGGAGGCCTTCGAAGTAGCAAATGACTAATTAATTATACTAATCTCGTTTACGGTGTTTTAATTACGTGGGCCCATATATGGGCCTTGTCACGGCCTGGTCTATTAATTTATGGGAGGAAAATAAGTTTTATACGCGCATGGTAAGCGAGTGAGGAACACGTTCCAATAGTAGCCACCGACACCTTCATTAACTCGCTTTTTACTAATTTTTGTTTATTTCAGTTTGTAGTACGTAACGTATCTAAGAACAAAAAAATAATCTAATTAGAATACAGATAAATTTGGTCATTTATAATAGTTTTGACTTTAGAAATTAATCGTATTGGACAAAAATGAATTAAGAAGAAAGAACCACCAAACCCCATTTGTACATTTCATTTCTTTGCTTGGAAGACAGCTACAAAAGCATGAAAGCGTTGTTCAAACAAAACTCACATTTACAATTTACACAAAACCATATATTTATAAACATATTATCTTGACCAAATTTATTTAATATAAATGGTCAATAGTCATCCCCTAAACTAGTTTTATATGCCACAACCGTTATGCAGCAAAATTCGATCTCTGGTTATGTAAATATATCTATTTTTAGTGAAATTACCATATATCACTAGACTAAAAACCATCTCTATTATAAGATTTAGAATTTCATTACCAACATAACTGACTTTATATATTATCATAATTTATAATACCATGGGAATACAAACTATACATAAACATATATGTATTTTTATTGGAAAAAAAGACATTTAATTTAATTGACAAATTTAAGTTTCTAAGGAAATTAGCAGATGAAACAACTGCGAATTCCGAAGCAAGAAGAGGACTGTGATCTACGAATTGAATATTCAGCAGAAGAGTCAAAAGATGAAAATCTTCTGATGCCATTTCTTTCTGTCTTAAACTTGAACAGATCGTAGTCATTGTCATCAATCAACACTCTCTCAGACAATGATGAAGCCGACAGTTTCTTAACTTTACTATTGTTGTGATCTCCTGATAACCACAAGAGCTTGGTTGGGATTAGTTCAAGGATCTTCTTAGTGGAGTATTTGGAACGGCGACGGATTTGGTGACCGGAGAAAGAGAAATGAGATGGTGGAGGAGTAAGAGGAGGTGGTGGAGGTAGCTCAGAGGAAGGATGTTTAGGTGTACCTGGATGAGATTCCCATTCAAACGGAACAGAACCAGCAGCTCCGTCGTAGTAATAGATTCTAAAGGAAGGACAAGTTGATGCTAAGTGTTGTTTAGTTGATGGTAGCTTGCCGGAGAAAGTGGTTGTGTCTTGCTTTTTCAGTGAAGAAGCTTGCTCAGATCTGCCGTTTGGCATTATTGTTTTGGGAGAGTGAGAGAGAGAGAGAGAGAGTTGTGCATGAGAGGTATGGAATAAATCTATGGACTATCAAGTAGTATATATGGTGCTTGTTGTCTTTGGTTCGGTTAAAACCTTTGAGGTTATTTAATTAGGGTTGGTGTCTTTATGACAACAATGAAAACAAATTGTAACAAATGATGATGCAATGATAGTTCAATTGTGAGGTTAATAAGCTAAAGGTAAAGGTACATATCAAATGTCACATACATTTTATATAACCAATCGAGCTATAAAGTTATACATATTAATTTAGATGATAAAGCACTAGTTAGATGGTGTGGGGAAGTGTTTTTTTTTTTTTAATTCAAGAGTTTGCAGACTGCAAGTGCCTTTAGTCGAGTGGTTGGTGGTAAGTCCACTATAAGCAGACGCACATGTATCACCAGAGATCTAGTCCCACCACTTACAAGATTTAGGTAGGAATTTAGCTAATGTACCGGCCATTGTGGTCAAATATTAATATTACCGTTGACAAAAAAAAATCTCAGACTTTATAAGAAAGACTGGACTACTCTCGTAAGATATTCAAATTGGCTGAAAATATGAAAAAATGTAATTTAGTTTCGCATAACTGAAGAATCAAACATGTGAATTACTACCAGATGAAAATAAAAAGAGTGGAAGATGAATGATGAGTAGGCTTAGAGACGTCAAAATCATATTGCAAGATATTTCTTGTTTATGAGTCACGAGGATTGATCTATAAGAAGATTAAACAAGTTATTACAAACTGAATTGTAAATAGTATTAATTATACAGAAACGTCATGCGCCCCACAGGCTTGCATTGTTGAGGAAGGTGTGGTTTAATTGCTATTGAGGATACATTGAATACTTAAATGAAAAAGTAGGACCATCGATGATAACAATATATGAAGAGTTAATATCTGTTATCTTTTTCTGATGAACTTGAAGAGCATTATGTATGAGTGATTGAATGAGCCACGACCCATGCAGCAGTTGCTTCCAAGTGTTCCATATCACCACCGACCAATTGCTTTTCTTTTATTGTATAAGATGATTACATATTTACATACATACACTTCTGTATTAGTTATTTACTTCTGTGATTGAAGGTTACTACATAGGAAGATGTGTAGCTTTGGCAGTAATAACTAGGCCTAGGAAAAAAACCCTAACCATTTGTCTGACCTAATCCAAACCAAGATTCGTATAGTTCGATTCAAGTATTTATTTGAAATTCAGATAATATGGTAAGTGTTTTATTATAGAATTCAGGTCGGACAGTTTGAGTATCGGGTATTTACATAATATTTAAATGCAATCAAAATTAACTGAAGTAAAAGCCTATTCGGATCGGTTCATGTCATATATTTTCAATTTTTTTTGAATATTTCGGATTTTTTTATTTTTTATTTGGTTTAATACGGTACTATTGGAGACTATTCAAACTATCTGATACTCGACCTAATCCAATTTTTTTTACATGTCGGTTCATTTCGATATAACTTCAAAATTTGCTAAATACATGAATTCCAAATAAACCGATCCAACTCGAATCCTAGTAACCGATCTCGTAGACCTAGTAATAACTAAAAACAGTGCTTTAGACGCTTTAGACAATTCCATTGCAATATTCACAATTGTCAGACATATTGATTCATTCGTGTATTGAACAATTCTGAAGTAATTAATTTTATTATTATATAGTCGGGGTATTCTATTAGTTTTTTTCTTTTTAAAATGTAATGTTAATTATTTTTTTACTTTTTTTTAACAAGGACTCGACTCATAGTTAAAATAAAAATACTAAATTTGTTTTTTTCTTCCAGTTGTAGCGGAAAAAAATTGAACTCTTTAATGATTATTATTATGAAAAGATTTTATTATTTGGTCGAGTATAATTAAAGGATTTTATAATTAAATAAAGCAATTATTAAAGGCTAATGATATAGTATAAATTATGTTACGACCAAATGAGAAAGAGAGAGAGTCTTGCTTATATTGAAAGCGCCATTGTATATCGATTTGGAGGAACAAAAAACAAATAAGCATCGAAGATCCATCGGTTGATTTCTAACATTCATCAAAAATTCTTCGTGTAAGCTCCTACTTGATCTCTCTTATCGTTTCATTTATGTATCGAAATCTCTGATGATCTATATATAGATTCTTTCCCACCTCTATCTATATATATGCGTTTGTGTTTGTGAAATCGAATCATCTTGTTTAAACCTCAATTTGCTTTTAAGATTTACTTGTTTCTACCTGATTATTTCATATGTTGATGCCAAATTTCTGGTGCTCGGAAATCGGATCCCCAAATTTTCTGTTTCTGGAATTTGGCGATAATCTCAGAAATTGAATTTTGATTTAATATAGAGTTATATCTAAATAGTTTCAGGAATCATGGGTGGTAGATTTGGAGTGCTAGTTCTCTTCTTCTTAGGGTTGACCTGGGCTTCTCATGCTACAAACCGGATTCTTCTCGGTAAGTTGATATTCGTGTTTTCTTTCAAATCTGTTTATTCATTGCAGCAGTTGAATCTGATATGAGTTTGTGATTGAAACTTATAGCTGTCTTGTATTCACCAATACATCTCTTTACTCTTGTCTCTAACAGAGATTCTATGTACTTGATTGTTTCTTATGTCCAGAATCAGCACATGAGAACCAAGTTTGTGAGATGTGTGACAAGTATGTTACTCTGGTCATTGATTACCTTCAAGACGATGACAACCAGAATGATCTTGTTGAGGCGCTTCATTTGAGCTGCTCTCAGATTCCTCCTCTCAAAAAACAGGTTTCTTTATTGACTTCTTTGGTTTCTTTCTAATTTTGTATCATAACTCTGCCAACCTTTTATTTTCCTCTTTGATGCAGTGTCTTTCAATGGTAGATCATTATACACAAATTTTCTTCACACAAATCTCTGTAATGAAATCAGACCAGATCTGTAAAAAGCTTAACCTCTGTCAAGCAGTCACAGCCCTTACTTCAGATGTCAATGAAGGAAACTGCGAGGCTTGTCGCCAGACTGTCTCAGAGGTTATCACCAAACTCAAGGATCCTCAGACTAAGGTTTGCACCTTCCTCTGTTATTTGAATTCTCAGTTCAGATATTTTGCTGCTGAAGATAAAGACTTTTCTTTTGTCTATGATATGAAATCTTGCAGCTGAAGATAATTCGCTTACTCCTGAAGGAATGCAAGTCGCTAAACAATTACCAGGACAAGGTAGATAACTTAAAAATGCCTGCAAATCTCAAACACATTAATGAATTTCTTAAACTAAGGATTTTGCCATCCTTTGGCTGTGATAGTTTAATGGATCTAATGATGTTTTTTAATAATGTTGAAAAGTGTAAGAAGATGGTATTCGAATACGGGCCTTTGATGCTTGCGGATTTGGAGAAGTTTTTGGAAAAGAAAGACGTCTGTTCTATCCTCCGCGTCTGTCCAGGTCCAGCCACCCACCGGGACTACTACGTTCCCGTCCTTGGCGCAGTGGCAGATTCGTAAATATGACCACCTGAAAGTTGGTCGGCATTTGTACACAACAACTACACATGCCTTGCCTGTTGCTAACTTGTAAACTAAACTGATGAATTATCGTGGGCTTTGGAAAACAGTTGTTTTGATTACGCTTTCGGTCCATTATCCATTAATGGGCTATTGGCCCATTTATAATTTGTCCTTATAAAACAAAAAACGAAAAGCCTAGCTGTGTTTATGTTCCAGCTTACGTAACGAATAACTGTCTGACACGTGTAAAATCAAAGAGACCAAGTTGAACCGTGTCTCTAGAGCTACTTTAGAGGATATTCTCGCTTATGTGTCACCTAGTCAATGGTACACATATCAACTTGGAGAAATCTTCATCAACTACAATTGGTTTAATAGTATTAAATCCGTTTTTAATTTTGTGTCACAAAACAGTGTATATCAAAACTAATAAAAACAAATCACTTTGTTGGAAATCAAATCAAACTAATTAAAAAGAAAACATGGTTAGTGTGTAATGATGGAAGATAAGAAGTGATAACGTATTTTAATAAAACGGAAACCAATAAGTAATTGCCCAAAAAAGGCCAAAAATGACAACATAACAGGTTGGCTGTTTCATAGATTAAAAATAGAAAATTAGGATAATAGCATTTTCGCATATCTCATTGGCTTCAACTTGTTTGGCCGCTCACGTAAATATAAGCTCAAAGGTTTTGTGACTCTTTCTATTACTTTTGCATTTTCCTCCTCTCAAGAGAGATTTCAGGTAATTCTTCTCTTCTCGATCTAGAGACTTTAGTCCTTTGTTTCTATTGATTCTTCAGAATTTGCCTCGATGATCTTCAATTTGCGATTTGAGTTTTTTCTTTTTGATGGATCTTCATTTCGTACCCACTTACAAATCTAGGTTTTCTCTGATGTATAAACAAAATCATGAATATCTGCTCGATTTAATCTCATCTTAGGTTGATTTTGGTGTTTGATTTCTAGTGTTATGCGGTTTTCTCAGTTGATTGGTTAGTATCTTAATTCTCAGATTGATTTCTTTTTCAGATTGAGATTGTTGTTGTTGTTGTTGTAAGGAGAAATTCAAAGAGTGTACAACTTGGAAACCAGGGAATGCAGAAACATGTATTTAAAAGCTGAACACAAGTGCTCTAAAGCCTCAGAGATCCCTTCTCCCTTTGGGCCGTTGTTGTCGCTCTTCCCTCACCAGACTAGCTTTCTAAACCGAACCACCCTTCACCTCTCCTTTCACACCTTCCAACCTTCTTCTTCTCACTATGGTAGAAAAAACGACACATGGATGCATGATCTTTGTGAAGACGGTTGATTATCGTCTCGGGTGCTCTTGAGTTCATCGAACTCTCTTAGTATATTGTAGGGTGTTGTTATATTTTAATAGTGTGTGTGTGTAATTGTGCTCTAAGTGAGGCAATGGAGAAGAAAGGGTCTGTGCTGATGCTCCGTTATGAGGTTGGGAGGTTACTTGGTCAAGGTACTTTTGCAAAGGTTTACCATGCGAGGAATTTGAAAACTGGTGACAATGTAGCTGTTAAGGTCATCGACAAAGAAAGAGTCTTGAAAGTTGGTATGAACGAGCAGATTAAGCGAGAGATCTCAGTCATGAAACTCTTGAAGCATCCCAATATCGTCGAGCTTCATGAAGTGATGGCCACAAAATCTAATATTTATTTCGTTATGGAGTACGTTAAGGGTGGCGAGCTGTTCAACAAAGTGTCAAGTGGGAAGCTGAAAGAAGAGGTTGCAAGGAAATACTTTCAACAGCTTGTACACGCTGTTAACTACTGTCATAGCCGTGGAGTTTGCCACAGGGACTTGAAGCCTGAGAATCTGTTGGTGGATGAGGAAGGAAATCTGAAGGTGTCTGATTTTGGTCTGAGCGCTCTTGCTGACTCTAGAAGGCAAGATGGGTTGCTGCATACGACGTGTGGAACCCCTGCATATGTTGCACCAGAGGTAATAAGCAGGAGAGGGTATGATGGGTTTAAAGCAGATGTGTGGTCCTGTGGAGTGATATTGTTTGTCTTGCTCGCGGGGTATCTCCCTTTCCGAGATTCAAATCTGATGGAGCTGTATAAAAAGATTGGTAAAGCCGAGGTCAAGTTCCCCAGCGGGTTTGCTCCAGGGGCAAGGAGATTGCTGAAGAGGATCTTGGATCCTAACCCGAACACGAGGATATCAACTGAGAAGATAATGCAGAGCTCCTGGTTCCGGAAAGGCCTTCAAGAGCAGAAAGAATCAGTTGATGAGGAGACAGAAGTGGATGTAGAGGCCAATGCAAATGTAAATGCAGAGAAGGAGAAAAAACGGTGCATCAACCTGAATGCGTTTGAGATAATATCACTGTCGACAGGGTTTGATCTGTCAGGGCTGTTCGAGAAGGGAGAGGAGAAGGAGGAGATGAGGTTTACATCGAACAGAGAGGTGTCTGAGATAACAGAGAAGCTGGTGGAGATAGGGAAGGAGCACAAGATGAAAGTGATAAAGAAGGAACAAGGATGGAAGGTGAAGATGGTTGCTGAGACTGCAGTGATGGAAGCAGAGGTGTTTGAGATTGCGCCAAGCTTTCACATGGTGGTGCTGAAGAAGAGCGGTGGAGATACGGCGGAGTATAAAAGAGTCGTGAAGGAGAGTATGAGACCGGCTTTGATGGACATTGTATTGGCTTGGCACTGAAACATATTCTAATTCGTTATTATGTTGTACCTTTTCATTCTTTTCTTTTTGTTGCCAATGTGTTTTAGGTTGTGTGTTTTCTCTTGAGCCTCATCTTAAGACGTTAAGATGATTATGTTAACCTGAGGAAATTAATGAAATAAAATAGATCTCTTTGTTATTAAAAAATAAATAAATTGGTTTTTAAATGAAATATGTGTTCACAAAAGTCAAAAAATATATATTAGGGTCTTTTGGTTTAGTTTCTTTAATTGCTTCCAGAGGTTGTTTTGTCTTGTTTTTCCTCTTTGAGTTTGATTAATGGTTGTATTCTTTTGGATTTGGTATCTTCGTAGAGAGGTTGGATTTTTCTTTGTATGTATTCTCGAGATTTGATCGAAGTTTGGTTTTTTCATGAGTTCTAGGGAAATGTCTATTGATTGGCTGTATTTCGATCTTGCTATTTCCGAAA
Organism: Lepidium aucheri; assembly: GCA_900406435.1. NCBI lineage: Eukaryota > Viridiplantae > Streptophyta > Magnoliopsida > Brassicales > Brassicaceae > Lepidium > Lepidium aucheri. The sequence goes on from OVBA01000394.1 coordinate 57,951, forward strand.
AATATATGAGATTTTTTCTTATCGGTATAGTAGTTTTTTCTTCATTAGTGAGATACACTCGTTCATCATAGGAGGTTCCGCCATCAATTTAGATTCCGTATAATTGTTGAAGGCTTAGATCTACGGCGGTTAACATGTTATTCAGTTTTTGTCCTTAAGTATCTTAGCATAATCTTTTCTAGATTTTTAGTTTCCTTTTTTGGTTTAGTTTCTAAAAATATTTTTGTATTCTGTCGACTTATGTTTTGATTATTACTATTTTACAATTTTTTCAATTGAATCAATTTAAATAGGTAAAAATCAAGATCTATCGAATGATTATCGGTACGAAAAAACACCAAAAATTCTCAATGGATAGAAATTTCTTCGGTTTTAATGTATGAATCATACAGTGAAAAAAAGAAGAAGAAAGGGAGTCTGTTTACTTCATAATTTGGTAATGGTTGCTTTCAAATGACTTTGTGAAAGAAAGAATCCAATGGTAATAAGAATCGTGTTCATACATGGATTTTTGATGGTTGGATGATTCCGATTGGCCCGATATAAAAACAGCGACTAAAAGGGACAATGTCATTGAATATATGGCCTCTAGTGGACCATACTCGGCCCTTAATCAAATATACACCACACATTAATCACTTTCTCAAATCATAACTTTTCAATAATAGATGAGTGTAGAGTATTTCGTGGGGGTTTTGCTTAATCCACTTCTTTTTGTGGGCCAACATATTGTATTGAAGCCTTGAAGGAGCACCAAGGAAAATATCTAGTTTTACCAACAGTAATATAAATATTGGATTACAACGGTCGGTCTATTAGTTAAATTCTTACATAAATTTTATAAGTAGTGAGACTCGATTCCTGGTGATACATGTATGTATGTCTATAATAGACTTCCACCAGCCATTAGACTATAAACATACCCAATTATTAGTTCCATATAATTGACAATTAAGTAATTAAGTAACCCATAAGAAGCACTTGAAAAATGTTAAGATAAGAGTTAAATGGATAATACAGATGGTGGAACCTACAAATTATTGCTTCGAAAGTGAGTGTAGTTTTCATTTAAGTAATTATTACAAATAAGAAAGATGAATTATTGAATAATGGATTGAATGTGGGTACCATATAATGAGAATTATTGATGTATATACCACATGCCATATGATTAATTAAAGGCCACTAACTATAAAATATATACAGTATAATGATAAGGACAATCTTTTAACTTATCAAAAAGGTTAATGCACTTCACTTACTTCATGGCTCCAATCTGGACACTTGGCTTTTATCCATTAACATTGTTCAACATTTTAGCTTGTTAACGATGCACAAAATTGCAAAGTCACACTCATGAAAAAAGATTTGCAATATATGTGGTGTCTCAAATTAATTGATTTTTCCGGAGTGAAGTGATGTAATAAATGCCAAGAAGCAGGTGGTTCAGTTGGTTTGCCTTTGATTTAATTTTGCGCTAGGTAGAGATTCAAATTCTGCTAGCTCCAATAGAAGCAATTTGGTTATAGATCAGATTTTTGTCGATCTCATTAGTAAATAAATGAATAAGATTGACAAAAGAAAGTGATGTAACAAGTGCTGCCCAAATTTCAGAGACCCAATGGTTAATCAGTAATCCAATCTTTTTAGAAAATGCTCTTAATTTTATTTTATTTTTAGTTAGAATGGTCTTTTTTTATCAACGATAATATTAGTATTAGGCTACAATGATTGGTACATTAGCTAAATTCCTACATAAATTTCGAGGTGGTGGGACTTGATCCTTAGTTGTACATGTACGCTTGTCTTTAGTGGACTTACTACCAGTTACTAAATTAAAGACCATTTGGTATCACTGGATCTATATTTTTTTAGAAATGGCCTGCTGGAGTTAAACTTATATGTTTGTCCAACAAGGAATGTTCAATATTGAATAACAAATCGTGAAGGAATGGTAAAGACATAAGTAGGAGTGTTTTATACACATAATAGAATGCTTTACATTTCATGTATGTTATTGAGAGAGGATTTACATCATCAATAGGCAATGAACATAATATCGTAATATTCTTTTTCTTTTTCTTTTTTGGATAAAGATTTCTGAGTAAAAAACTGTTAGATAGATAGATAATGATGAATCCCCGAGTAAAAAATAAGTACAGACAACCCCGGGAGATATTAAACCATGAATTTTAAATGATTGAAGACAGAAACCTAAACTAGTTGGAGAGATTGGTCAAAGAGATTTAGTTATGGCACACAATATTGTCGACAAGGAAAGGCCTAAGTGTATCTGTCCAAAGATCTGGTCCAGATGCATTAGAACCAGTACTTCTTTGTCTCTTCCTCACCTCCACCATTACCAGCTCCTCCGTTAGCTGATTTATCTCTACCACCATTGCAAAATTACCATTTTGCCCTTCAATCTTCATCCCCCATGCTTCTTTCTTCGCCACCGTCAAATTCTCCGTTGCCACTTTCTCCTCCAGTTTCTCCATCACCTTCTCCGCCGTCAACGACGACACGAACCGCTCCGGTCTATCGTACATTCTAGCGTCACCGAATAAACCGGAGAGATTGAAACCTGGAGATCCAGAGATGATATCAAAGGCATTCATGTTCCTGCTTCCTTCCTCACTCGACGGGAGTTTCAAATCAGAATCCTCGAGATGAAATCTAGCCAATCGTTCATCGTATCCTCCATGTTTAAACCAAATATCGTTGATGATTTCCTCAATTGTGATCCTAGATTCCGGATTTGTGTCGAGAAGACGAGAGAGAAGTCGTCTGAGATCAGGAGAGGTCCATTTAGGAATACGAAACTCACCATTGTAGATCTTACGATACATAACCATGAGATTATGATCATTAAAAGGAAGATAACCAGCGTTAAGAACAAAGAGAATAACTCCACATGACCAAATATCGATTTTAGCACCATCGTAGCCTTTCTTAGCCAGAATCTCCGGAGCAACATAAGCAGGTGTACCACAAAGGGTATGGAGGAGTCCATCGGGTCGGATCTGATCCGTTAAAGCACTAAGTCCAAAATCAGTGATCTTAAGATCAAGCTTATCATCAAGAAGAAGATTCTCAGGTTTAAGATCACGATGATAGATACCACGAGAATGACAATAACCAACGGCGGAGATTAACTGTTGGAAATAACGACGGCTAAGATCTTCACAGAATCTCCCTTTGGAAACCTTAGCGAATAGCTCACCACCTTTAGCGAATTCCATAACAAAGAAGATTTTGGATTTCGTAGCAAGAACTTCATGAAGGCGTACAATAGATGGATGACGAAGACGGTGCATGATAGAGATCTCTCTCTTAACATTGTTGGGATTAAAACCTCCTTTGAGAAGTCTTTGTTTGCTCACAACTTTGATCGCAACGCTTTGACCGGTCCCTATGGTTCGACCATGATATACTTTAGCGAACGCACCACATCCAACCACCTTCCCAACCTCGTACTTCCCTAACACAACAGCTCCTTGTCGTCTTTGAGCCACCACCACCTCTTCTTCTTCCATCTTTAGGTACACACACTACACCTTTACCATTGGACACAAATTAAGACCTAATTAAGTCTTTCTTTATAGAAGTAGATTTCAATTTGGAGATTACAGATACGAACAACAGATAGGTTACTGATATTTACGGATGATATCTGATAAATAAAGAGAGAGAGAGATTTTTGGATTAGAGATAAGTTGAATTCTTTATCGATTTCTTCCATATATAGTAGTACTTTTTTTTGAGGTCAAGGCGAGGGTTTTTATGTAATTCCCTTAGTTTTTTTTTTTTTTGCTTTTTGGTATATTGTGAGAGACTTTCTGTTTTTTTTTTTTTTTTTTTTTTTNAAATAGTTAAGTTGAATAAGAACCAAACACGTGTTTGGTAACTGTTGTCGTGATTTGATTTGGTATCTCCGAAGGTTCTGGCCGGAGAGAATATATTTTGCATATATTCGTATCTTCGCCTACTGTTATAATATTTACAGAAAATCTTTTTTCTTTGTGTGAACTAGAAAATCTATTTATACTTTATAAAAAAAATATTGTCAAAAAATGGAGTATTATATTTTTGGGAAATTTTTAAAATACTCTTTTTAATATATCTTTTCTCAAAACTTACCATTTTGAAAATTAAATGAAAGGAATATACATGAAGATGTATTTTTTGAAACGGAGTATATCAAAAAAGATATTTCTTATAATTTCTTTTATTGTTTTTGGACATACATATAGAGTTGTTCATAATTTGATGAATAATAGACAATAGTTTTTGTCCGAGCAGAATTTAGCACAATAATTTTAAATCAACCTTAGGGTTAAATAGGGAAGATATGTAAGAATTGTTATTAATTCAAAGAATAATGAGATTGTATTTAGATAATAAATGTCATGTTGTATTTTATTGCTTATGTTTAAGTATCAAAAAATAGACACCTTTCAAAAGGTCTCTGCCTCTAGTTATAAAGTATATAAAGGGTTACAACTGATTTGAAATAAGAAAATTTACATTTATGTTTATATTCTAAAAGATTTTTGCTATATTTTCATAAATTTCCTATATCAAAATAAAAAAATTATATTTATTCGCTAGTGATATGTTGTCCGAATTCTTCCTATTCTAACGAGTTACCGAAAAGTAATTCTTTCGAGTTAATAGTGGATAGCTGAGATAAGTGTTTAATCAGTTTGCCGAATTCAAAACTTAAATTCTTTAAACATCTATATTTTCTATTAACCAAAATAGAATTTAGGATCCAGCTCCAACAATTTCCGTTCATAATAACATAGAGTAGAAATATGGATCAATTCATATATACAATTTGTTTAATCGAAATTAACATCTCTCTCTATACGTCAACCAATTTTGTTGAACACGTGTTACACTAACACAATTGTTGAGTAACAAAACAAGTAACACCTTAACCCTAATTATTATATTTCACAAACTCGGAAATCGCACTGTTATTAACTGGAGTCGTGAATTCATGTTCATGTTCTCATTTACCTTATTTACTCGATCTTACTTTTTTTTTTTTTTTATATTGGATCGACACAAGACCCGATATATAGTTTAAAGCCATTCCAAAATTTCTTTAAGCTATCATAATACAGCATGCAGGAATTGAACCCTGTTGTCAAGTCATTAGCTGAATCATCTTAATCACCAAATTGAGAGCAACTCGGCATTCATCTTACTTTTATACTCCAAATTTGTTTATTTCATATTGCGGACGAATATATATATATATATATATATTATTTGAAGTAAATATAATAAATGGTTTTAGAATGTAAAAATTTATATCTTTGAAGTTGTGGTTGAGGTTTAACTTAACAAATAAGTTAAATGTTGTGTCGATATTATAGAAGGTAACACGTGAACTACCCACCGCATACACGGCGTGAAACAAAACATCCATCAGTTTCAATTTTTATTTCTTTTTGTAAGTTTTCGAAAACACACAATATTATCTTTTAATACATTTGACTATTATCTTCCTTTGTTATTATATTCACTATCATCCTGTACCTAATTCTACATATATACCACATTTTTCTTTTTATTGGAAATACAAAAAAAAAAAAAAACAGTCAATCACCGCGTGAATAATGTACGAAACTTGAAAAATAAAATAATAAATTTCGTTTGATATTTTGTTTCTTATGCTACTGTTGCTTCAGAGAAGCTCCTTATATGATAATGAAATGAAGGTTGCCTCAGAAATTATTTTAAGAAAAAATAAAAGAGGATCAAAATAATTGCCCCATTTCTTTCGTTGGTTTGAAAGGTTGTTCCAATTAAATATCTACAGATTTGAGATAAATTATTTCAATTGTTATTTTCTATATATCACATGCAAAATTCTAATTCTCGGACCAAATTTGTAACCCATTTTACTACGAAAACTTTACTACATATATATTTAAATGTGGTGATACTTAAAACCGTCAGATCCATTAATTAAAAGGCCTACTAAGAACTTTAACTTGAAGAAGGATTGAGCTCAGTGAATCATCTCGTCACTGATAATATGAAGTGACTATACATACTAATCGACGAGCTGGATGATATTTATGACGATTGACACAAAACGTGGGATTGACGAGCTAAATAACGCGGGATTGACGAGCTGAGTAAATTGCGGAATCAATGAGAAAATAAAAAATAATTGTGATCCAATTAACATTTATTGAGATAGATCCAATCAAGCAAGATTTATAGAAAATTTAGAAATAAAAGAGATAGTCGAAATTGTAAAAGGGGACAAAAAAATACTCTTAGTAAAAATATACTTTCGACTTGTAAACATTTTTGTATTTCTTAAATTAATAAAAGATTCAATGATCAACAATATGTGTATGATTATATATTATGAAAACATTCATAATTTCTCTTTCTCATAAAGAAAAAGAAAAACACAAATTACAAGTGCAGTTGAAACTGGGAATTATATTCTGAATGATGAAAACAAAGAGAACACGAGACTCATGAGTCTATGAATTAAAAAAACAAAGGAATATGAAGACAATATTATAAACACGTAATGCAAGAACAAATGAAGAGATTACGTGTAAGAGAAATAAATAAGTAGTTGAGATCTCACGTAAGCTTTGTCTTAAACTATTATATAAAATATATATGATTTACATTAATCCTATGAATCTACTTCTAGCAAATCTGTACAGAGGCTTTCTTCTACGTATAATATTTGTCCATTTTAGCTATATAAATCAAATAGTATCCTTATATTTATCTTATATCACGTAATTAACTTTTAAGGTACTTAACAAATCGCATTTCTTTATTTCTAATCGTAATAGACACATGACTCTATAACCATATATATGAATTACTTATTTAATATAGAAAATAAAAGTTAGGACATATATATATCCCTCTCGTTTGTCTTAGAGAATATTCTTAGGTCCAATTTCAAGCATTTTATAAAATTAAATCTTACAAGTGAAATGTTTTCGTCAACATATTGATTCGTGAATATAAAAATAAACAAGGTAACGTCAGGCAAGTAGCCAATTTTGGTTGATTAATGCCATAAATTGTTTCAAAGTCGTATGTTTTTAAATAAAAATACAAAACTATAGAAAAAAAATCTACTATGACAAAGACATCAACAGTTTGGAAATTTTTATTAGTAAAACTTTCTATAATTCGTAAATGTTAATCACGTAATCGTATAAACACTTTGGATGATAATAATGTAACCATAGTATAGAAAATAATTGATACTACTAATTAAGACTATGTTAATATAAGCTGAATTAGGTAACATATCGAAGGTCATGAGTGCTACTATAATTAATACATATGTTCCAATGAGCACGAGAACATGTTTGTAATTGATTCCTTCTTATCCTCTCAAACATTCATTTCTCTATTTCCTTATTTTCTAAAACATTTTATATGCTTTATGGAGTATATATATTCATTTATTGTGTCTTAAAATTGTTCCAAATAAATAAATTATGCGTCCAGGCTCAAATTTAGGGAATAGTAGTTGTATCATAAATGTTTGGTCTGACGATACCATGATTTTGATATGTCTGCTTCTTATGCATTATTTTAATTTATTATTGTTTTTATAAATTTATTTCATAAAATAGTCGTTGAGATAATATATTGATGAGTTTAAAATTGTGTTGAGTATAAAGTGTGAGTCAGCATAAGTGGGAGAATTTTGTCTTTTTCGTTAGAAATAATTAAGCGGTGATGTACATTTTATACTAATTTAATGTCTATTTTTAATTATTGTATAGAGTACATATTACAAAAACAGATCACTGATGACAAAGCTGAAAGCCTGAAAGCCTCACGCCTAATTGATCGTGAAATTGTTTATCATTAATAATAGAAAAAGAAAATAAAAACAAATATATGTGTGTGTTTGTGAATAATAATATGATTAAAAAAGTAAAATTTGTAATTTCAAACATAAAATAATGGAATGTTAAAAAAATATAGAGTGGTTGGTGTTTATAATAATCTAATTAATGATTTTACACTACAAGACAACTATAATTTAGCAATGTCATTTTACAACGAAATAAAGATGTTTTGCCAATCCTTTTACAATGAATTTACAAAGTATTAATATGTCAGGTTTAATTCGTTGTAAAGACATCCCCAATTTGCAACACTCTTACAACAAAATTTATTTATAACGATTCAAAGATAAATTTAGAAATTTGGTAATCACATTTTTCATGATTCAAATTTTTTTTTAAAAATCTGTATTACGTCGTAAAAACGTCTCCAAATATCAATTTCGTTGTAAACAAGTCTTAATTTTGCAAGTTGCTTACGACGATTTGTCTTTACAACAAGTTAAAGACGAAATGTGCAATGGTATTTGTAGTTAGTTAAGTTCACATGTTTTGGAAAAATAACTCATTTTCTATAAATTTGTGAGTTATAGCCTTCTAAAAATAATATTTTACATAATTTTTGATTACTTGTGGGAGATTATAGATCTTACATGTTTTTACTAAATAACTCATTTTCTTACACGTTTGTGGATTATAACCTTCTAAAAATATTATTTCATGTCATTTTTGATATTTTTATGATTTTATAGACTTCACATGTTTTGGAAAAATAACTCATTTTCTATAAATTTGTGAGTTCTAGCCTTCTAAAAGTAGCTTTCACATTATTTTTGATTACTTGTATGAGATTATAGATTTTGCATATTTTTACTAAATAACTAATTTTCTTGCAAATTCGTGGGTATTAACCTTCTAAAAATAATATTTCATGTCATTTTTGATATTTTAATAGTTTTATAGATTTCGTATGTTTTGAAAAAAATAACTCATTTTTCTACAATTTTTGAATATATTTTGCATATTTTACAAAATAACTTATTTTCTTGCAAATCTGTAGGTTATAACTTTCTAAAAATAAAATTTCAAGTCATTTTTGAAATTTTTATTATGTTATAGACTTCACATGTTTTGAAAAAATAACTCATATTTCAATAATTTTGTGAGTTATAACCTTCTATAAATAACATTTCACATCATTTTTGATTACTTGTACAAGATTCTGGATTTTGCATTTTTTTACTAAATAACTCATTTTATTGCAAATTCGTGGGTTATAACCTTCTAAAAATAATATTTCATGTCATTTTTGATATTTTTATGGTTTTATAGATATCACATGTTTTGAAAAATAACTCATTTTCTACAATTTGTTTGAGTTATAGCATTCTAAAAACAACATTTCACATCATTTTTGATTAGTTGTAGGAGATTATATATTTTGCATGTTTTTACAAAATAACTCATTTTCTTGCAAGTTCGTGAGTTATAACATTTTAAAAATAATATTTCGTGTCATTTTTTATATTTTTATGATTTTACAGATTTCATATGTTTTGGAAAAATAACTCATTTTTCTTCTAAGTTGTGAGTTATAGTTTTCTAAAAATAACATTTCACATCATTTTTGATAACTTGTATGATATTATAGATTATTCATGTTTTTCCTAAATAACTCATTTTCTTGCAAATTCGTGAGTTACAACCTTTTAACAATAATATTTCATGTCATTTTTGATATTATTATGATTTTATAGATTTCACATGTTTTGGAAAAATAACTCATTTTTCTACAAATTTGTGAGTTATAGCCTTCTAAAAATAACATTTCACATCATTTTTGATTACTTGTAGGAGATTATAGAGTTTGCATGTTTTTACAAAATAACTCATATTCTTGCAAATTCTTGGGTTATAACCTTCTAAAAATAATATTTCATGTCATTTTTGATTTTTTTATGATTTTATAGATTTTACATGTTTTGGAAAAATAACTTATTTTTCTACAAATTTGTGAGTTATAGCTTTCTAAAAATAATACTTCACTTCATTTTTGATTACTTGTAGAAGATTATAGATTTTGCTAGTTTTTACTAAATAACTCATTTTCTTGCAAATTCGTGGATTATAGTCTTCTAAAAATAAAATTTCAAGTCATTTTTGATATTTTTATGATTTTACATGTTTTAGAAAAATAACTCAATTTTCTCCAAATTTGTGAGTTATAGTCTTGTAAAAATAACATGTCACATCATTTTTGATTACTTATAGGAGATTATAGATTTTGCTAGTTTTTACTAAATAACTAATTTTCTTTCAAATTTGTGGGTTATAACTTTCTAAAAATAATATTTATGTCATTTTTGATATTTTTATGATTTTATAGATTTTACATGTTTTGAAAAATAACTCATTTTTCTCTAAATTGGGGAGTTATAGCCTACGGAAAATAATATTTCACTTCATTTTTGTTACTTATAAGATATTATAGATTTTGCATGTTTTTACTAAATAACACATTTTCTTGCAAGTTCGTGGATTATAACCTTCTAAAAATAACATTTCATGTCATTTTTGATATTTTTATAATTTTATAAATTTTACATGTTTTGGAAAAATCACTCATTTTTCTTCAAATTTGTGAGTTATATCCTTCTAAAAATAACATTTAACATCTTTTTTATTACCTGTAGGAGATTATAGAGTTTGCATGTTTTTACTAAATAACTCATTTTCTTACAAATTCGTGGGTTATAACCTTTTAAAAATAATATTTCATGTCATTTTAATTTTTTATGATTTTATAGATTTCATATGTTTTAGAAAAATAATAGCCTTTTAAAAATAACATTTCACATCATTTTTGATTCTTTATAGGAGATTATAAATTTTGCTACTTTTTACTAAATAACTCATTTCCTTGTAAATTCGTGGGTTATAACCTTCTAAAAACAATATTTCATCATTTATGATATTTTAAGATTTTATAGATTTTACATGTTCTGGAAAAATAACATATTTTTCTCCAAACTTGTGAGTTATAGCCTTCTAAAAAAAACATTTCACATCATTTTTGATTACTTGTATGAGATTATAGATTATTCATGTTTTTTCTAAATAACTCATTTTCTTCTAAATTAGTGAGTTACAACCTTCCAAAAATAGTGAGTTACAACCTTCCGAAAATAACATTTCATGTCATTTTTGATATTTTTATGATTTTATAGATTTTACATGTTTTGGAAATATAACTCATTTTTCTACAAATTTGTGAGTTATAATCTTCTAAAAATATTATTTCATATTATTTTTGATTACTTGTAGGAGATTACAGAGTTTGCATGTTTTTACTAAATAACTCATTTTCTTGCAAATTCTTGAGTTATAACCTTCTAAAAATATTATTTCATGTCATTTTTGATATTTTTATGATTTTATAGACTTCACATGTTTTGGAAAAATAACTCATTTTCTACAAATTTGTGAGTTCTAGCCTTCTAAAAGAAGCTTTCACATTATTTTTGATTACTTGTATGAGATTATAAATTTTACATGTTTTTACTAAATAACTCATTTTCTTGAAAATTCGTGGGTATTAACCTTCTAAAAATAATATTTCATGTCATTTTTAAAAAATTTGTTACTTTTCTCGAATTGCATAGTGACATCCTGCACTG
>OVBA01000395.1:0-68974 GCA_900406435.1 Lepidium aucheri
AGAGGATAGGAGGTGATTGATCGGCGGTAAACTCGCCGATCCAACCTCGCTGATCCAACCTTGCCTAGCTATATACGGCGGTCTCTAGAACAGGACAAGCTAAATCCACCTATTCTCATGGTGAAGACCCCTTTCCAATCTGGCCGATCCATTACGACGCTAGCCACGATCATGCCAGATCAAAAGCCTAAACTCCAGCCCAATACATCTAATGAATCAATCCACATACTAGATCTCTCCTCGGTGGATCAATACCATCTCTCATATGACACTTGGTCTTGGATTCCCTTAGCACTAGCTTTGGGTTTCAGCCCAAATCAGATCTCTCTTGATCAGAGAGAGATCGGCCTTAAGCTAGGTCATATGAGAAGAGATTGGATCTATTTCATGTTCGCTAGGTGAGTGGATTGGAGATTTCACCTCCGATCTCCCTATCCTCGAGATCCACAAGGATCAGAGGAGACTTCATCACCATAAACCTAAGCAGCAATAAGAAAATAAACAACAGAAGGTAAAGATGAAGATCAAATAAACTTAATGCATTAACCTTCCAAAATGATTCAACAAAGTACCTTAAACAATCTTACAGAAAGCAACAACGAAAATTAGAGAGAGTTTCTTTTCTAAAACATCAGATGCTTCTATAAAATGATTATTAAAGGTTATTTATAGGGTTATTTGCATAACCCTAATGATCAAACCGACCTAAGTCGGTTAACTAGAAATCTTCTCCTCGTTGTTCCTTGGTGAGCTTGGACACTGAGGAGTGGTTTTTACTCTGTTCTCGCAGACTGAGGCTGAGTGGAATGGTTCGAGTGTGATAAATTGGTTTTCCCTCGCGGTAGATAGGTTGAGGCTGGCGACTGAGGTTTCCTTCCATTTGCAATCCGAGCAATCCTCGCCATGTGAACCACGAGGCAGCGATCCGAGTCTGAGCAACTCATTTTTCTTAGCAGCTGGTTCCAATAGCTTTAGCTCCATTTTAAGCTCCTTTTTGCTCATTTTCCTACAAAAAACTCCAAAACTCCAAATGCAAATGCAAAAGGTGCAAAACAAACCTAAATGGACCGGAATGCATGGAAAACCTATCTAATCAGATGCAAAACAACCTAAAATAGGGCTCTAAAACCGTTAAAAATAACACTCATCACTTTGACAGCTAAAGCACATGAAAGGGCCTTCCACATGAAGATCTTCAACTTTGATGGCGCCTGGATCTTCCATAGTTTAGTCTAGTAATCTATCTGTTCTGAAGAGTCAAAAGAACCTAATAAATTCATATTGGTGAGGTACCAATATCCACTTTTCACTGTGTATTCTCCAGTGGCGTTATAGCTCCATAGCCATTCATCTATATGATTTAATACTTGTGTAATAGAGAGTATGCGAGGGATGTCTACTTTGTGAATGGTGCTGTGTAAAGCTTCCATGTCCCAACCATTGGAGTTTAACAGGTTGCTAACTTTAAGATCAACATTGAACAGAGTATGTTTGCTGATTGGGGCTCTTGGTTTGGAATCCATGATCCATGGTGTCGACCAAACATATGCATCCCGTCCATCTCCAATGTGTTTGATTAGACCTTTCGCTAATATGTCCCTGCATTTTAGAATACTTGTCCACCCAAATGAAGGTCTGGAACCTATTGAGGTTTCAAGAAAATTTGAATTAGAGAAATATATTGATTTATACGTTTTAGCCAGCAAAGATTGTTGATTATGTAGGATTCTCTATGCTTTTTTGGCAAGTAAAGCAATGTTGAAGTTTCCAATATCCCGTATCCCCAAGCCCCCTTTGGATTTTGATTTTTGAATTTGTTTCCAAGATATCCATGGGATTTTGTTTCTGTCCTGCTCCTTGTTCCACCAGAACGCTCTCATTAAGCTGGTGAGCTCCTTACAGTGGGTTTTAGTTAGTGAGAAGCATGACATCACATATATGGGTAGAGCCATCGCCACAATCTTTAGCATAATCTCTTTACCCCCCTGCAGTAAGTGATTTAGCAAACCAAGATGTTGTTTTTGTTTTTAGACATTCTGTTATGAAATGTAGTTGTTTTGTTCTTGATCATGTTAAAGAGTCGGGAAGGCCTAAGTATTTTTCCATACCAGCTGCAGAGGAGATACCCAACACATCTCTAATCTCTTTCTTTTTGCTTTCTGGTATCTTCCTAGATTTGATCGCAGATTTCTCAAAATTTACAAGCTGTCCTGATGCTTCAGAGTATTCATCTAGAAACTCCTTAAGAACTTTTGCTTCCCTTGTAGTCGCTTTGTAAAAAAAATAGACTATCATTTGTATATAACAGATGGTTGATAGTTGGACCTTCAATGTGAAATTGTAAACCAGATAGCCTGCCTTGTGAAGCTAGAGAATTAATCTTGCCTATTAGAGCCTCTGTACATAAGATGTAAAGGTATGGAGACATGGGATCACCCTGTCTAATTCCACGTTGCTGGTGAATAAGTCCATGAGCCTGTCCATTAACAATCACTGAATAGGAGGATGATGTTATAAAACTCATAACCAGTTTAATCCATCTGGCATCAAACCCCAGCTGACCAAGCACTTGCCTGATAAAATCGCATTCTTGTCTATCATAAGCTTTAGAGATATCCGTTTTGACTAACATATGTGCAGCTTTTCCCCTCCGATTTGTTTTTCTGTGATGTATTATCTTATGAGCTATCATTATGTTTTCTCTTATTAGCTTCCCCGTGGTAAAAGCTCCTTGAGTGTCTGAGATAATCTCTTGTAGCATCGGTTGTAATCTTTTGGTGAGCATCTTGGAAACAACCTTGTACATCATAGATCACAGACTAATAGGTCAAAAATCTTTCATAAATGTTGCATCTGGTTTCTTTGGAATTAGACTTAAATAGGTATAGTTCCATTCAGGCGGGATTTGACCTATTTAAAAATTGTTTTAACCTCCTGAATGACTTGCAGAGCAATCAACTCCCAATATTCTCTAAAAATGACTTGTCATTCCATCTGGCCCTGGAGCACTATCTTGTTTGATATTATAGATTGCATTTTTGATTTCCTCATTCGTAAGTCAAAAGATTTTTAATCATATCACCCGTGACTTTAGGTGGAATCAGAGTAATGAAATCTCTCATGTTCTGATGATGTTGTTATCTGAAAAGTTCTTTAAAGTATTTAGCTGCAATATCAGCTTTAGACCTTTCAAGATAGTATTTGCGTCCATTGTTATCTTGAAGATAAAAGATGAGGTTGTTTTTCTTTTGCTTGTTTACACTGTTGTGATAAAATTTAGTGTTAGCATCACCTTCCCTTAGCCATTTTTCCTTTGATTTTTGTTTCCAAAATTCTTCTTTTAGCTGTGCTTGTGTCATGAGTTTTGTCTTCAGTTGTTGCATAAGACTTGCATGTGGATTTCTTTTTGTAAATTCCTATTGTAGTCTGTTCTGAATGTTGTTTATATTCCTAGTAGAATTTGTTTGTTTGTGCTTCTTCCAAAACATAATATCCTTCCTCAATCTTTTAAATCTGCTTGTTACATCCATATTTGAATTTGAACACCAGCTCTTCCTCATGGTGTGATTAAAATCTTTATACTCCGTCCATCTTTTATCAAAGAAAAACCTTTTGGAGAAAGTATAAGCTTCAGCTGCAAAGGAAACTAATATTGGCCTATGATCTGATCCCTTTAAATCCAAGTATGTTGAGGATGTCTGTGGGAATAGGCATATTAAGCTTGAATTACCAAAGACTTTATCCAATCTGATTTGTATCCAATGGTTACGTCTGAATCCCACCCATGAGTAATGAGGTTCTTTGCTGTCAAGTTCTTCCATATCACACTCTGTGATCAGATCTTTAAAAGGTTGCATTGACCATGAAGGTCTTTTAGGTCCTCCTAGTTTTTCACTATTGTCTCTAATCTCGTTGAAATCTCCTACTAACATCCACTTTGAGCTTCTATTTTGATTTATTTTCCTTATTTGATTCCACACATTGTCTCTGAACTGCGAGTTTGGATGACCATATATGAAAGTAACATGAGTGAAGTGCATTCCTATTCTTAGATGAGTATCAATAATGTTTTGGTTACTATATAGGATGTGTAGATCCTCTGTATTTTTCCACATAAGGCCAGTCCACCACTTAGACCTATTGGCTCAACTGTGAACAAATTCTGATATCCTAACCACTCTTTGACTTTAGGTGCATACTGAATTGATTTTTTAGTTTCCATGAGGAATAGATAATCCAGAAATAAGGTTTTTCTTATTTCTCTTAGTCTTCGAACTGTCAGGGTATTCCTCAGCTCCTGACAGTTCCAACTGATAACACTCATGTTGAATCAGGTGACTTAAGGAGAGTAACCATACCAGTCTTAGAGTGTTCATTAACCTGCTTTGAGTTAGAGGTTGAATCATCAGAAATCTTACGTTTCTTTTTGTAATCTTTGTGAGGCACGTTTTTTCCAAAATACAAATCATTCTCTCTGAATGAGTTAACTGATTTTTTGGCCTTTTAGTTTGGCTTTTATAGATTATGATTGTTTGAGGTGAGTCTCTTTGTCCTTTATTTTCTAATGTTTGACCGATAAGGCTTATTTTTTTCTCGGATTCTGAGATAATTCCTTTTCTTCTCCTTGGAGCTTAACCTCGTGTCTGTTTTGTATATTTGCAGTGTTAGCTTGCTGTGTGACAGTTCCCTCACTCTGTGGTTCTAGTTCCATTTTGTCTTTAAAGTTCTGTTTTTGATGATTGCTAGTGGAGGCGACTTAATTCAAATCATATTTCTGTGTCTTTCTGGTCAATTTGTAAATTGATTGCCTCTATGGTGCTCTGTTCAACATTCATTTGTTGTTGTCCTGAGTTGTTAGGCTTCAGTGTGTTCCGCTCTGGTGATTGGGGTGGGGATGTGATAACCAACCAAGGGCATTGCCTTTTATCATGTATGATTCTGAAGCAGCAGTGACATGATTTTTTGACTCTCTCAAACTCAAAAGTTACTTTAATCACCTTACCATCTGGAAACCTGAATGCTCTTTGTGTTCTAAGAGGACTTTGTAAGTCATACATAATTTTTACTCTGATAAACGCATGCAAAGAAGTTCTGTTTTCATCATAATCAACTTCAATAACATCACCAAAAGTACTTCCAATGGCTTTAACCAAATCCGTTGTATGATGGTGGATGGGAATGTTTGACATGCGAATCCAGATGGGAACTTTGTTGATGATTTGTTCACCTTGTATGTCTTGTTTAGATCTTACAGCCACACCCCAATCTTCAAACGTCCAAATACCAAATCGAGTGACTGCTGTTAAAGCTTGTTTTAATTGGAACCTGAATTGAAGGTGATCTTGAGAGATAACAGTTCTGATCACTCTAGCATAAGTTCTCCTGCTGCGTGGTAGTGTAATCATGGCTTTAGCCATGCTTTGTTTCTTTGGGTTCAACAATCTTCCCACAAGGACATGCCTCTGTTCTTGCATGCTGATGTAGTTGTCGAAGGATGGAAGATCCACCGGGGTCCTTCTCCAGTTTAAGGGAATCAAAAGCTTCATGGGGTGATGATTGCATGATTGTTAGAAACCCTGATCTCATTCAACTTCAGCCCCTTTGTCAGGTGAATTAATTAAATAGTTTATAGTTTCAACTATGAATGAGCCAAGTGTTTAGTTGTTTTTTTCCGGTAACCGGTAGTCAGCAACTCCGATGGTTATACTCTAATCTATGTAAATAGTAGAGAGAAGAGAAAAAAATTATTTTTTATGAGGTTCTTCTATTTATTAGCTATTCTACTATCTTATCTAAATGTTGTCGTTTGATAATCTCATTATGTTGGAGAAAATAGTCAATTTGTATTTAAGAGCTAAACCCTAAGTTTATGGGTATCAATCATAATATAATCATTTCCTAAAACTCTTTCCGCCTCTTCACCTCTCTTTCTATATCTGTCTTCTCTTCTCTGCTTTTATTTATATTCTTAGGTTTGCTTCAGATACATTGTGTATATCAGTTGTATCAGAGCCATATTACCTCAAAGTATGACCCGTTTGTAGCTCAAGAGAAGAATGTGGCGATGGAAGCTCAGTTGGGTTGTCTGGACCAAGAGATGGCATATCTGAAGAGATCTACTGTGGTGGAAAGAAAGATTAGAGATCTTGAGAATGATGTACACGATGTGAAGGATGACATGTAGTGGGTTAAGGAGGCTTTGACTCAGTTGCTAAGGCGAGAAACTAGTCCAGCGAGTGAAGAGGGACAAGGGTCCACTGTGAAACTAGCTCAAGCGAGTATTGGCAAGGATTTTACGGTCACGTTTCAGTGGTGGAGAGAAATCATGGTAATGGGATTCTTCCTCTACTTGCTATGATTATTCCCACACGACCTCTAATTTTTGGTGAATCATCTCATAAGGAAAAAAACTTTGTAAGTTCACCTACACCATCTAATGACTATACAATTAGAAAAGTGGATATTCTAAATTTTGAAGGTCAAAACTATTGGATATTTAGAATTGAATGGTTTTTTACTCTGAATCAAACTTTTGAAGCTGAGTGGTTGGAACTGAGCTTGCTTCATCTCACTGGGTTTGTTGTAACTTGGTCGAGATCTCTTCAAGACATGAGAGATTTTCATGACTGGTTGGATTTCAAAGATAAGTTGAGGAAATGGTTTAGACCCACAAGAGGTGGTTCGATAATTGGTCAGTTGATGAGGATCAAACAAACTAAATATGTAGATGAGTAAAGGAAACGATTTGAGGAGCTATAAGCTCAAGTACCACACGTGGCTGAAGATGTTTTAGAAGAGATGTTCCTACAAGGGTTGAAGGAGGAATTAAAAGAATGAGTGGTTATACACAGGCCAGAAGGAATCGATGATCTCGCAGATATGGCAAAAATCATTGAAGAACAAGAAGCTATGAAGTCTCAGAGGAGAATAGTGACTTATCAAGGATTTCAAAGAAGTCGTTATGCACCAGCAATTGTCAACTCACAGAAAACCTACCATTTACATGCCCCTAAGAGATCAGAGATACAACATGCAAGAAGGTCAGTGGATGGTAGAAGTTCCCAAATGGTGAAATTAAGAAGAACCATAATCCGTGCAAGTTTTGTGGTGAGAGATGGTGGTCTGGCCATCAATGTAAGAATCATCAGAGGTTCAGGTTGATAGAAATCGAGCCAAATGAAGAGTTGGAGGCAGACGATGATAAGATTGAATCTGGTGTGGTACCTGCAGAGATGAAAACAGAAAAAGCAGTTGAAGAGTTTACGTTGTTATCCATGTCAGGCTTGTCCTCTAGAAAATCGATGAAAATGATTTGGAGTCTGAAGGAAATTGATGTAGTGGTGCTGATTGATTCAGGTGCAACTTGTAATTTCATCTTAGAACGGTTGGCGAGAGAGCTAAAATTGTGAATAACCAATACCAAACCTTTTTATGTGCACGTTTGAGATGGTCACATCATTCAAAGTAGTGGCAAATTCTTAGTTACCGTGATGGTTCAAGGAGTAGATCAAGATGGAGTTTATATGTTTCAATATGGGTACAACTGATGTGGTATTGGGGTATTCTTGGTTCGAGACGCTAGGTGAAACTAGGGTAAACTGGGTAATGCATACTCTTCCGTTCAAGCAGAGTGAAAAATGGAGGAAACTAATTGGAGATCATGCATTGATAAAGAGGCATGTCACACTTAAAACTCTAGAAACAAAGTGTGAGGAAGAGGATGAGTGTTTTTTGCCGAAATTATCTGTTATATTTGAATCTAATAAGTCAGTTCAAGGAAGAGAAGAGGTTGTACATGCTTTATTGGACCGATATAGTTTAGTGTTTTAGATACCTCGGGAGTTACCGTTGTTGAGAGACATACAACATACTATCACCTTACGAGAAGGAGCATATACGGTTAATATAAGAACTTATCGTTACTCTTTCACACAAAAGAACGAAATGGAGTGCTTGGTTAAGGAAATATTGAAGCATGAGTTATATAACCAAGCATTAGCCCATTCTCAAGTCCGGTTATCCTTGTTAAGAAGAAAGATGGAGGCTGGATATTTTGTGTTTGGCCATTGAACAAGGAGATTATACCTGATCCTTTCCCAATTCCGGTGATAGAAAAACTAGTAGATGAGATACGTGGAGCTGTAGTTTTCTCTAAGCTGGATTTAAAATCCAGATTTCATAAGATCAGAGTGAAACAGTCTGATGTAGAGAAGACAACTTTTCGGACTCATGAGGGACATTACGAATTCCTTGTGGTGCCCTTCGGGTTAGCAAATACTCCTACTACATTTCAATCTGTGATGAACAAAGTTTTCAAGCGATACCTTCGATGTTTTGTGTTTGTATTTTGATGATATTTTGGTGTATAGCCCGAATTTGAAGACTCATCTAATCCACTTGGAAACAGTTTTATAAACGTTGGTAGAGCATCAGTTCTATGTGAATAAGAAGATCGGTTCGAGCTAAAGGAAGTGGCTTATTTGGGACACACTATATCAGCAAATGGTGTAGCTACAGATAAATATATGATTGAAGCAATATTGAGCAGGCCAGTACCTAAGAACGTTACACAATTGAGAGGGTTTCTAGGTCTCAACAGGAACTATCGCAGATTTGTAAGAGGATATGGTCAGATTGCTAAGGAACTAACAGAATTATTAAAAAAGGATGGGTTTAAGTAGAACGATTTGGCTCTGGTAGCTTTCCAATGGTTGTGACTAGTTTAACAGTGTTGAGGTTACTAGATTACAACAAGCTCTTTGTCATTGAAACAGACGCTTCTGGAGCAGGGATAGGAACCAAGCGAGCCCACCATCTTCCTCTTCTCAAGCGACCATTCCCTGCATGATCTTAATGATTTTCCAAGCTCAGCCTAGGCCGGACCATCACCATGAACTAAACCTATATTGCTCCATAAATCTCATGCAACTAAGTTTGCATCATTAGCATCGAGCAATCTACAATTCAGTTGCATGATATGCGCAAACTCATGCAAAGAATAACTCATTGGACGACCATCGGCCAACACCCACAACTCATTCATTTTAGGTGTCTGAAGCATATTCCCCAATAGGTGTTGCACATGTTTGCTTGCCCACGTGAACCCTGCGCCAGCAAACTTTTGAATAATACCAAGACTAGAATTCCTCTCAATGTCAAGGTATCATCATCACTAATAAGACTCCTCATCGTTGTTATTAGCTGTGGAGTGCAAACAACAAAACTGTTAAAAACAAACTCTACCAAAATCCACCACACTATAAACTACCTATACCAAACTCTACTAACTGTAAACTAACTCCACTAAACTCTGCCACCCAATAAGTTAACTCGATCAAGCTTTACCAAACTTTATCCTAACCCTACCAAACTCTACCATACTATACATTTACTCGGCCAAACTTTGCCAAACAAGAAAATTGAATATCTAAACTCTGCTAAGTTAAAAACAAACTTGGCCATGTTGTAACCAATGTACACCTAAATCTATCAAACTACCAACAAACCCTCTGAAAAAGACGAAGAAGAAGAACCCAAAAAATCTACCAAATTCTACCAAACTACCAACTAAGAATCGAGACAAACCCAGAAAATCTATACCCTAAAAACTTCTTATTCAACATTTACCTTGACCAAATAATGTCGAGACTCTTTAGATCTCTAAGTTTATTATTCAAAACCTCTCAAACCCTAAGAAAAACAAAAACAAAATCAATATTTTACAAACTCTACGATGTGGAGTTTGAAATTGCAAAACATATAATACTTTACCTTCACAAAAGCAGAAGACCAAGAAGAAGAAGAAGAACACATCGCAAAACAAACAGAAAAATAACAATAAGACGAAGAATGAGTCTCCCGAAGAAGAAGACGAGGAAGACAAGAACAACGATTTCAATTTCGCAAAATAAAAGAAGAAGAATGGTTAGAAATTTTTTTTTTGTTAATGACAGTCTTATAATAAAATAGACAACTTATTTTATTTTGTAGTTTTCTACCTTTTTTTCACAAGTTCTATAAACTATTTGAGTCATTAGGCCTGAAATATGGACTATTTGATCATTTATTTAATAATTTTTAACCATGATCATTTTTTTGATAATTAAATAAAACTTTGATATAATTATTTACTCTTAATTATTTCGTGTCAAATCTCAAAGATTAGAATTATTTTGTATCATTATTCGGAGCCAATTAGGAAACAAGAAAAGGGAACAAAACCCTAATCTTCGACACTCTTTGTTCCACCGAATCTCTAATTTCTATGGGGTTTTATTAGGGGTTATTTCAAAATTGAATTTTTAGCAGATCTCATCTTCTCCTTGAAATTTCTGCTATTTGTCTCCTGGCCGATTGATTCGAGATTGGAAGTTAGTTTATTTTCTCAATACGGGCTGCGTCTCAACTAGCACTTTTTTTCCCGGCGATGGCGGATGAAACCAATGGGGAACGTTTGAGCGACTACTCGTCGGAGGATGAAGGAACTGAAGATTACAGGAGAGGAGGTTACCATGCGGTTCGAGTCGGTGATGTATTTAAGAATGGCACTTATGTGGTTCAGAGTAAGCTTGGTTGGGGACATTTTTCCACTGTCTGGCTCGCTTGGGACACCCAAAAGTCGGTAAGTCACTTCCACTTCTAGGGTTCGCTGCTTAGAGAATCAACTCAGGAATTTTAGAATGTTAGGATTTAGTTAGCTTGTTGGATTTCTGTAGAAGATAATGTAAAAAATTTGGAAATTTGAAATCTCTGGTCATTACGCATTTGTTCTGAATGTGTTTATAGTGAAGATTTTGTCTTATACTTTTGGATGTAGATTTCAATCTTGCCTTTTCGTTCCTTGTTTGTAGCGCTATGTAGCTTTAAAAATTCAGAAGAGTGCCCAGCATTACACTGAGGCAGCCATGGATGAGATAAAAATATTGAAACAGATTGCAGAAGGTGATCTGGAAGATAAGAAGTGTGTTGTGAAGCTTCTTGATCATTTCAAGCACGCGGGTCCTAATGGGCAACATGTTTGTTTGGTTTTTGAGTATTTGGGAGATAATCTCTTGTCGGTTATCAAGTATAGCGATTACCGAGGGGTCCCTATTCACATGGTTAAAGAACTCTGTTTTCATATCTTAGTTGGTTTGGATTACCTTCACAGCAAACTCTCTATTATTCATACCGATATCAAGCCCGAAAACATTCTGCTCTGCTCCACCATCGACCCTGAAGCTGATGCTCGGAAATCAGGTACTCCTCTTGTTCTTCCAACCAAGGATAAGGCTGTTTCCGAGAGAAAGGCTGAAAATGAAAAACCCAAGACTTATACCTACAGTGCGGATTTGACTAAGAATCAAAAAAAGAAGATTCGGAAGAAAGCTAAGAAAGTTGTAGGTCAAGGATGTGATGGAGAGGAGAGTTCAGAAAAAAATGAGAGAGATTCTAACTCCGAAGTTGGGGAGAGGTCAGAACAAAGTTCTGAAAGAGTCAAAGACGCAGAGAATGCTAGCCAAAAGAGTCGGGGCAATAGGAGAAAAAGTCGATCCACAAGGCAAAAGTTACTTGCGGATGTTGATAGAAAATGCAAGTTAGTAGATTTTGGGAATGCATGTTGGACTTATAAGCAGTTTACAAGTGATATTCAGACAAGACAGTACCGGTCTCCAGAGGTTATTCTTGGCTCAAAATACTCAACCTCAGTGGATATGTGGTCATTTGCGTGCATTTGTTTTGAGCTTGCCACTGGAGATGTTCTATTCGATCCTCACAGTGGTGAAAACTTTGAGCGTGATGAGGTATATTTATCTCTTATTTGCTTTCGCAATGTTCTATGAAAAAAATCGTTCAATTCACTGCCAAAATAGAGAGCTTAACACTGATGGACTTTGGTATCAGGATCACTTGGCATTGATGATGGAGCTTATTGGGATGATGCCACGTAAGGTAAATCTAGGAAAAACAGTGTTCTCTTATCCATCGATTTCGTTCTCGTTTCGAGATGAGAACTGCGGTGGTTAAAGCCCTTTTTAACGGGAAGTTTTGATGCAGATTGCATTAGGTGGACGCCATTCGCGTGATTTCTTCAACCGACAGGGTGAACTAAGGCATATCAGGCGATTAAAGTTTTGGCCGCTTAGCAAAGTCTTAACAGATAAATATGACTTCAGCGAGGAAGACGCACTTGCCATGCAAGATTTCATCATTCCCATTCTTGACTTTGTACCTGATAAGAGACCGACGGCCGCTCAATGCCTCACACACCCTTGGATGAATCCAGTCCCTAGATCACTGAAACCGTCATTAAGTACACAAAAACCCAAAGAAGAAGAAGCTGATGGGAATAAAACGAAGGAAAAGGATGAGAGGGAAGCAATGGAGGTTGGTGTTGGGAATATTGCTATTGATGGCTCAGAACCAAAACCCTCAGCAAGAGAAGGTCGTCAATCTGATCGTGATCTTCGCACTTAATAAAAAACACAATCCCTGAAAAAAGTTTTGCGTTTGTCTTTTGAATATTTTATTTGCCAATCGAAGATATAGATACTGTGTTGTTTTTTCCCCTGCATCTTCAATAACTATTGAATTTTTATTCGCTTTCAATCTAACTTAATGATACATTGATTTAACATCAACAAATACTGTATAGCACACAAGTCACTTGGGTTCAATGATGACCACTCAATATATAATTATCAGATACTTTACGATCTTCTCTATGTGCTAGGATGGGCCTACAGCCACAATGTAACTGTGCCATGAAATTATTTCTTCACGGATTCTCAACTGTAATAAATGTTTACCATGAGCTCTCTTTATCAAGTTTTCAAAGAACACCCAAAGGGGAAGAAGACGAGATGGGTCTACCTCTTCTCTCCGTTTGTAGGATTGAATGCTCAAAAGATTTTGCGTTTACTAAGATAGGTATACATGAGGAAGAAGCCAACTGCAGCGCCCAAGATGATTCCACCTGTTGTTAGCCAGAATGCAAACTGCGAAAACCCGAGATGTTAATGGGTAAATGATGGCACAATGGTTGTAAATATGTGGTTACTTAATGAAGGCTTACAGCTTGTTCTTCAAGATAGGATCTCAAGTTCATGCCGAATATACCTGCATGCGGCAAGAATCAAATAGTATAAAACCTTTTATATTCTTCACAATGGAAAACTTAGAAATGTTGGTATTGAGACCATGTTCATAGGACAATGCTTCTCTGTAGTTTGATTAGAAAATAGCTCATAAGGAATGTTGAATGTGGACACTCACTTCAATTGTGGTAGTTGGTAGTATATATGCAAAAAAAAAAAAAAAAAAAAAAAAAAAAAAAAAAAAACCCCCCNGAGCCTCTACCAAAATTCAAAGGTTTGAGAGAAAACGGATGCAAAATATAAACGGTCTGTGAATGTACCTGCGATGAGAGCGCCCACTGCAACACAAAATGTACCGACCTGCAGAAGCAACTCAAATCTGCTGACCTCGAGCCTTCGAGAACTGGAAAAACAACATTTGATTACGGTAACTATTTGTAAGAGTGCCTAGTCATCTCAAAGAAGGAGTAATTGTTCTTCGCAACCTTAAATTGACAGCAATTGAGTCTTCCATTTCTTTAGCAGAATCCAGAAGTCTTTCTGCTTGTCCATGGCATGACTCACATCTGCACATACGAATCAATAAGAGTTTAGTACATAACATATCAGTGTGCTTCAAAAGTAAAAGTCAAGACCTTTGCAGATAGTTCTCCAAGAGCATTTCAATTTCCTCCTCTTCTTCTGCAAGGAACAAGACAGAGAAAACGAGTCTCCATTAATTCATCTGTTTGTAGTGAATATGATGGAGAAGATGTTTGCAGTCTTACCCTCAGCAATCTGTTTCTCTGCGGGTATCGAACACTCCAAATCATCATCTCCTCTTCTTAGTGTGCAATTCCTTCCCATGATACATATACGACGAATTTCATGGGGATCCTCTAAAAGATCAAGGAGCATTTGTCTAAGAGCTCCAGCTCTCGAGCCTAATTCAACCTTCAAAGTGCATAAGGAAAAATACAATACAAAGGAACAACATTGATATCTCTGCAGCAAACAACTGAATCAAAAATATACACAGATAAACAACTAAAGGAATTATTTTTTATTTTTTTTTTTGGTGAAAGAAGATGTTGGATATGTATTTGGACTTGCAACAATGAACTTCAGAAAGCTTCTTCTGATTGAGTGAACATACCGAGTACTTAAAAGTAGGAAATGTAAAGGAAGTTTACCAGTCTTTGTTTGCTAATACGAAGTTCCTCCAATATATCAGCAGTTAAGCGGTTGGGCAAAACCTCAAGAAGAGTTTGGACCTGAACCACATGGAATATATTTTAAAAAACTAAGAGCAAAAGTAATGATCTTAAAAGGCCGTAAGTCACTTATTGGACGAAAGTACAGGATTTCATGTCAGGACGTATAAAGGAATTCATGCTCAGCTTTTTCATATCATGCTCAATTAAAAGTTATGAACCTTATATCATGACTCAGTTCCTTTTGAGGTACAAGAAGCAACCGAGTCATGGAAAGTCATAGTCCAGCAGTCAAAGTGAAGAAGAACTAACTCAAATATACTCACTAGCTTCCATACTCACACGGGGTTCTATGTCCATAAGCCTTTGCTCTAGCCGTTGGATCCTTGAGATTAGCGCTGATTCAACAACCTTTTATAAGGCCAAAGTAATGAAATGTTAACATCAAGATGATAGAATATTACAAGCTCAAGTTAAGCACGGCTAAAGAGATGATTTTCACAATCTTTGGTCTGTGTACAAAACATAAAACTCATCTTTTTCACGAAAATAAGAATTTTGATAAAACATCATCGATCAAGTTATGTATGAGCTAAACCAACCTCGAGTTCAAATGGCATAGAGGGTCCTCCATTCATACTTCTTGGGTTGAGCCGTGGCATCAATGTATCTACAAAAGCCCTTCCTCCTCTTCTGCAAGTATTTTAGATTCACATAAACAATACTCAGAATATATTGAATAATTAGAAGAAAAGAAGATATACTGCAACCAAGATTACCGGTTATAATCAAAAATAAGAACACGATCTCGCATTGCTATTGCTCGTAGGGAGCCCAAATTCAACAGAATAGCATGTTCACGGACCTAAAGTACATGTAAATAGAAAAGGTTCCATTATTGCCATGTAAATAATATTATATAGAAGGATGAAGTACAGATGATTTTGGGGTTCATTAAAAAAATCTATTCAATCTTTATTGTATAAACTATTTACCAATAGAGATGGCACTGAGTTTGTCATAAACAATGATGGATCGACGCTTCGGATATCTCTTGGGCGAAGACCTGATGATAAGAGTATAGACATATCATAGAAAGAGCTAGAGTTGAAAATATTACCAACATCACAATAAAATGTACATTCACGATGTAACAGTTGAGGTATCGCAGTAGATAGTAAATTTTGTTCTTAAAGTAAGGTGTTTAACTCACCACTGGATTTGAGAAGCTGTCGTCTGTTAATCTTCCTTGTAGATATTGTTCCAGTCGCCTTCACTTCGACAACCTTTGTTATTTCCAGATACAAAGTGAGAAATTTGATGAGACACAAAAAGTGGCAGCTTCAACTAAAGGTTTCAGATTTAAGTAGAAGCCATTGTTCTGTGGCTTTCTTCTTTTAAATTTATGTGTCTAAAGGAAACCATTGGTCTCTTACACAAATTCACCAACCAAAGTGATGCAATCAATCAATTCGAGCAGAATCCTGTATACGATGACATGAACATGCAATTCGATTTCCTTAAGATGATAAGGTCCTCCTTCGTGATTGATCAGTAAATAACTAAAATTGCCGAGAAATTCTTTAAACTTTCATGGTAAAGTAGAGAAAAGAAGAAACAAATAAGTAGCATAAAACCTCATAAACCGGCTCACGAATTCCGAGCGATGTAGAATCACTTGAAGAAGACGAAGAATCTATCTTCTTAGCATCTTCTCGTCCTCCGTTATCTCCATCAGCACCACTGTTACTACCATCGTCGTCGCTGACGTTTAGGGTTTCGTAATCGTCGACAAATTCCTCAGCGGTTGTTGAGGATTTCGCTAAACACTTTGATCTCGACAAAATCTTCAGTGCTTCAAAGTAGATCGGAGTTCTACAACTCAGCGCCGATAATTGGAGAGAAAAAGCAGGAGAAGAAGAAGGCCATGCTGATCCAGGAAAAAGGGAATGAAAAGATGGAGAAGGAGACGAAGATTGATCGGAGATATTGCAGAGAGAAGTGAAAGTAGAAGGAGATGGTGTTAACGCCATTGTTGGTGTTGGTGGAAGGAAGCTTTGGTCATGAAGAGATTCTTCGTTGGTTTTAGCTTAAGGATAATTTTTTTTCTTGGCTCGCTTAAGAATAATTTTATATAGCAATATATATATATATATACACACACACGACCAAAAAACAATCAAATAATTAAAATTGATAATATTTTTTTAGAAGACGGAAAAAAAATTAGAAAAAGAAAACAGCATATATTTAAAATAATTTAGAAAGATATACACCTTGTCCCTCTCACATATTTCCGAACCATGTACAGTTTAATCATTTTTGTCATTACTACAGTCTACACAAATAAATACGAATATTTTCAAATTAAAGAAAAAATTAGTGATTTTTTTTTTGCGACGAAAATAAATTAGTGATATCATAACATATTTTTATAGTTTTTGAAAACAGGTGTTCTCTAAAGACCTATTTTTAAAAGAAAAATCTAAAGAAATTGACATGTTACGAAATTGTCATTTTTCAGGAAATTTTTCTTTAACCTACAAATATTTATTTTTTATTTTCCTACATTGTATTCCAAGCGAATTATTACTTTCTTTGGATTAATTAATAAACAATTTATGGCAGTTGACCGTTAATTTTATGGCGGAGGATGAGTGTGTGATTATTTGTCGCCACCTGTCTCCAAAACTCATTTCATTTATGAACAGTTGGCAGATTTTGTATGGTTTGTCCCAAAGAGGATTTACATTGTCGTATTGAAAAGGTTAAGGTAGTCTAAAAGAAAAAAGACTACTGTGTAGGTCACAAAGTGAAACATAATATAGTATAAGGGCTGATTTGTAAAAGGAGTTTCGAATTTTCCGGCGACAGAAGGAAACAAGGGCAAAGGGGAAACCAAAAACCACAGAGAGGTTTAATGGAGGACGATGAAGAGAAGCAGCAACGCAACCTTGAAGAAAAGGATTATGATGAAGTAAGAGAAGAAAAAGGAATAAACTTACCCTCACATCATCCTCCTCCTCCGTCTGATGAGGTAAGACCATCAGATATAGTGGTGACTATTTGCGTTAGGTTGCTTGATATTCTCCGTCACTTTGATCTTCATTACGCTTAATTTTTTCATTCGTTTTTTGTATTTCTAACTGAACTCAAAGGTAGTTTCACTGGTGTTTTTGTGCAATTAAAGAGTACATTCGATTGAAAATTCTGATTTTTGTTTTGTTTTGTATCGACAGTGATTTTTAAATTTTCTTTGTTCTGCAGTTGTTTGACATTTCTACTACAGTTGATCCTAGCTACATCATTTCGCTAATAAGGAAACTCCTTCCAATTGATTCGGGTTATAACCAACAACATAACCATGATATGATTGTTAATAATGTGGTTCAAGGTGTTGCAGCTAAATCTGGAAAAGAGATTTTAGACACTTCTGATGTTCATCCAGAGAGCATGGACATTGGAGGTAACTATAGTGAATCCACTTCTGAGGAGAAGAAGACGGTGGGTTCATCTAAAGAGTTTGGAAAGCTAAGCGGGTCATCAGTGGAAGAAGCATGGGAAGATCATGGTTGCGTTTTGTGGGATCTTTCCGCCAGTAGAACTCATGCGGAGCTAATGGTAAATGGATTTAGAGTTTCAAGTATTGCCTTTGAATATATTTTTCGGTTTCTTTTTTCTTGAGACTGAAATTCCAAGTAGTACAGCTGGTTTTAAGTTGAGTTTAAACCAATATACATTTGGAGCTGAGTTGGTTAAAGAAATCTTTTGTTGACCAAATCCCAAGCTATCTATTTATATACTCTTGAGAATAGAATTTGTAATTAGTTTCTTATTCTTGCTTTGGCTTTGCAGGTAGA
The DNA here is from genome assembly GCA_900406435.1 of Lepidium aucheri. NCBI lineage: Eukaryota > Viridiplantae > Streptophyta > Magnoliopsida > Brassicales > Brassicaceae > Lepidium > Lepidium aucheri. Next base: position 18,130 of record OVBA01000395.1, read on the forward strand.
GAACCTAATTTTAGAAGTGCTTCACGCAAACCTTATGGTTTCAAATTCTTCCCGCATTCGAGTAAGTAACTCAGTGTTTTTGTGATAATAGTCTAATCATTTTCAAGTTATCTTGGTCTTCATAACTTTGATGTTTGTATCTCTTTTTCATTTTGAGTTGCAAGGAAATTTGTCTCGGAATTATTGGGAACCTTGCTTGCCATGAAGCTATTCTGAAACATATAGAGTCTACAGCCGGACTTATCAATATGCTTGTGGGGCAGCTGTTTCTTGACGATGCCCAGTGCCTAAGTGACGTTTGCAGGCAAAAAATCAATGTGACATCAGATTTCATGCCTGATCTTTTGGTTGAGTTATCTAATTAACTTACATGTATATCCAATAGGATACTCACCACAGGTCTTTATGGGGCTGGGTACACTTTTTGGGCTAACTGTTTGCACTGTGATGATATACTTGGCCGTATTTTGTGGATTGCAGAAAATACCTTAAATCCTCATCTTACTGAAAAGGTAAATTCTTATATTTGTGCTTGTAACTTAGTTATTTTATGGTTGAAAGATTTATCAACTTGATGAATTTTATAGTTTGAGATGGAAATCTTTTCTTAGCTCTCTACTTTATCCCCATTTCATGTCCCTCAACCGTCTTATTTGATTTTTGGTTTATCATGTCGTTTTTTTTTTGCTAACTCATTTTCCGTTTTTCCATAGAGTGTAGGACTATTATTAGGTATCATAGAAGGTCAACCAGAAGTTGGACAGCTATTGATCCCTCCTCTAATGACTCTGGGTTTGGCGAGTCTCTTGATCAATCTTCTTTCCTTTGAAATGAGCAAGTTGACTGAAGAAAAAAATCCAGAAAGGTATGGAACTAAAAAAACTTTTCTTAAAGGCCATGAGGTGTTAGCCAATGGCATTCCTATTGTTGCAAAAAACAAATAAGTTTCATGTTTTACTATGTACTATGTAACCTGTATGATTTCAGGTACCCCGTCCTTGAAATTATTCTCCGAGCTATTGAAGCCCTTTCTGCTTCAGATAGCTATTCTAAAGATATTTGCTCCAGCAAAGAACTTTTTCATCTAGTCTGTGATCTTATGAAATTTCAGGACAAAGCCGAGGTAGTTTTATGTTGATATGAATCTTTCCATAAAGTAGATCTCAAGTTATAATTTAATAATCTTCACTTTACTGTAGGTGGCAACATCTTGTGTCACTGCTGGAGTTCTAATCGCAAATATGCTGTCAGAAACAGTCGCCTTTATTCTAGAAGTGTCGCAAGGTAAAACTATTTCTTTTATTGCATTATATCTATGGTCATACTTTCCTCTTTGGGTTTACAGAATGTGGCATGACTCTAATTTATTCTGTCATTGTGGTGTTATGTAACAAGTTATAATCAAGTTTGTTGGACAGTTATATTTTATGTTGATCAAAGCACTCTGGAGACCTTTTTTTTAAGTAATATACAGTGAGAGCTCGTACTTGACAAACTAGGATTCACAGAGTATATATTTGCACTGTGTTGGTTGTTCATCTAGTGCTTCATGTCTTTATCTGACACTATTAATCTGCACAAGCAGATTTTTCGTTCTTGGAAGGTTTATTCAGTACTCTACCATTTGCTTCGGATGACTTGGAAGCAAGAAGGGCTCTTTGGAATGTTATTGCGAGGTTACTTGCCAAAGTTATTGAGTCTGACATGAATCCGTTCTCTTTACGTCAGTACGTATTAGTGTTGTTAAGCAACTCGGATATTATAGAGGATGATCTTCTCGACACCCAACTAGAAGATGCAAATGAAGAGTACCACAACTCATTTGCTTCCCAGATAAAGTCAAGCTCAAGAACAATTGCTGTATCCACTTTTATTTTCCTATGTTCTTTTGCTCCTTACTAGATTTTACAAAATTGGCCTGTACAAATCTTTTTTGTGGACCTTTAGCAACAGCAGATACAGAAGATTGAGTCGATATTGAACAACTGGAATGTTCACAAGGAGAATATAGAGGAGGAAACCGTGAACGAGAAGTGCTCCGTAAACAAAGCTGACGTTAAAAGGCTACTAGATTGCTGTCACAGATATTTCAAGTAAGCTATTCTGCATCTCTGTTAAGGATTGTAAGACTTGTTTGCATTCCACTACCTCTTCAAGTGATCCTGAGAACCTGAAACTCATAAAAAAGAGTCTCATATTACAACTGTTCTTACAGTCCCATGGACTTTGATTTTGTTTTCGTATTTCTTGTCGGATACTTTCGCAGCTGCCACTTGGATTGTTGTGTCCCAGTTGGAAACATTCATATTAACTGACTCATAATTTTTTTCCTCAATTGTAGATGGATTGGAGGATCTTAATAACGGGAATTCTTGGATTGAGGGAACTTAATCCATGACCATGAGGAATCTTTCTCTTGAAAGTTCTCAATCTTGACCTCGACATGACGTCACAAGCTTCAAGAAATCGCCATCCCAATGGAGTTTTGACAGACATATTCAGGTTAGAACTTGCTTGTCTCTCTCATAGGGCACAACCTGCTAATTAGTATTATACAAGAAGAAGAGATGTGCAATGCAACAAAAAAGATTCCTCAACTATTTGAGAACTAGAAGTTTCACTGAATATCTTTCTGACATAAATTTCAAATCAAATGATGCATAACAACAAAACATACTGAAGATAACATCTTTGAGAATATAGAGTGAGAGATGGATGATCAGGAAATGAGAGAGATGCCAGAGAGCAAGAGATTGTCTGCGAGAATCTTGTTAGCAGCTTCTGTTGGATGAAATCCGTCCCAAAAGACATATTCAGTTGCATTGGTACATGTTCCTACTGATTTAGGGTTACACAGTATTGATGTCTCTAGTAATCCTGTACCACAGCAAGCTCTTCTTGCCTCTGCAAATCCTGAAAATTTACACAAAAATGAGTCCTGTTACTATAAATACCAAATAGTTTAATGCTTTGAAACATACCAAATCCAGAAGGCCTTGTGGCGAGATCATAGAGAGGGTTGTAGATATCAAAGACGACTAGATTGAGTCCAACGAGGTTTGTTTTGAGATCCTGTGACGTCCTATTGAGTTTGGTGTTAAAGGAGATTGCATCACTGTTGAGCTTCTCCGAGCATCCACCTTCGTGTGGACCCGCCACAGTTATTGCCGCAGGTAAACATCCCAATGGCGGAAGCGTCGTCACTCCTATCCTTCTTGCTCCTAACGAATATAGATTCTACAAAAACAAAAGCAAATAGCTTGCTCAAATAACAGTAGCTATAACCAGTGTTTAGCTCAATTCGATTCTAATACAATGCTAAACCGCAAAAACCAATGCAGATGTGCAATAATAGACTTCTAAACTTTTAACTCCGATGTAATTAAGTTTAAACAAAGGATCAGATTCGTGTATATGTGGTGTAGGAATAGGCTGAATTAAATACATAAAGAAAGACATGAAAAGACAAAAGAGAGAAGTAATAAGTTAACCTGAATGAAACTGGAGTAGGAGAGGATAAGGAGATCGGAGAAGTCATCAGGTGATTGGTCTTTATAGAGGAGAGGGTTAATGTAGTAATTTTGAATGAAGTCACTGCTTCCTGCACTGACGATATAAATGCCATCGGAGATTATGGAAGTGACGTTTGGAGTATTATTGTTTGAGACTGCAATTTTATTGACACGATTTACGTAGTCTTTGTAATGTTCCAGCTGTTGAGCCAACGATATTGCACTCTTGAGAGCATAACAATTATCAACAATGTCAATTAATATTATAAAAATAAAACAGTAGTGATGATCAGAAATGTGAAAATGGTAATAGCTACTAACGTAAAGCTTGGCTGTGCCTTCGTAATAACCAGAGGCCGCAGATGCAAAGTTTGCTCCAATCAATAGGTTTTTGCCTTTTGCTGTTTTGCTTAAATAAGCTTGTGGGTATGATGTGAACCCAAGATTTTCAGCTATACATACAAACAAGAAATAAACATAAATATGTATGTAATAAAAATATGTGTATGCATGGCTGCACAAATATCGACCTTTTGCATGTACATTGTTTTCTGATCATAATTTATTTCAATTAGTTGTTTCCACATCCCAATGCAAATACAATCCAATAATGAATTGTTTTATTTTTCTCTTACTTTTTAATTAAGTTTATAAGTTGAAGAAATCATCATTAAGTCATGACAATGGTGTTTTGCAAATTTCTTTCGTCATTCAGGAGTTCCCAAACCGTACAAAAGAAGTTTACTATTTTTATGGGGTGGTGCAACTCACGGATAGACTCTCACTTCCAGGTATTCAAATGGACCGAAAGTATGGACTCATATCCGTGTAAAGATGATCAGGAAAATGTGACTTAGTTTTGCATAGTATGAAAATTGAACCTGCGAAATTCTTAAAGTCCCAAATTCATTCCCTACCATTTGACCACAAGTTCTTTGTCAACAAAACCAGTAGTTACATAAGTATGCATCCGCTATTGTAATTTGTAAATATAAGAAGCTAAAAAGCTTTCCTAAAAATTTTATATTCACGTCAATATAGGTGCTAGCTGGTACTAAAAGAAAACTTCAATTTTAAAAAATTTCTCGATAGATCAAGCTGACTGTCTAGAATTTCATACGAATTGTTTCACCGAACCCTATTTTAAATGGTTCAGCTTAGTTTCCTGAAAGTATGCCTCCTATATCAAAATGTGTGAGAGTAGACATGCATAGATATATATACATGATATGTTTAAAAGGTATCTGGATGTGTTGATGGATGTGTATATATATATCTATCTATGCATGCATGCATGCATGTCGTTATCATGATGTATGTCACTATGTACATCTATCCGTCAAATAAGGAGTAAAAGAAAGAAGTACCGGTGAAGTCAGTAGCTAACTTTCCGTTGCAGAAACGTCCGGTGGGTCTATGGTTTGTGAAATCTCTTCCATAAGGAGGGAAATTAGCTTTAACGATTGTGTAGATATCATTGTTGTTTCCCACATCAACCACTGAATCACCAAATATGAACATTGATGGAACCAGTGGCTGTGCTTTCATCATCACCATTACCTCTAGAGCCATCAAAGTTCCAACCACTACATAAAGATGTAACCAAATTCTCGCCAACTCTCTCGAGAAACCCGTCATTTTTCTACTCACAAAGATGAAGATGATGATGAGGATGAGGATGAGGATGAGGATGAGGATGAGTGTGTATGTAGTTTGACATGCAAGGCAGTGTATATATGGTAGTACGGTACAAACAAAAGTTTGAGGGTTTTCTAATTGTATTTAATGTGACAGAAGTAGGTGGATTCATTATTATGATAGTAATATTGTAACGTTTATCTGTATGTTTATTATGTAGACAGACAAACGACTCAGTTGCACTGATATGTCTCCATTGGCCCAAAAAAAGTGAAACTATTGAGCTTATTGGTTTGACATTCACATTGATTTATAGTTCAGTTATACTTAATGTGTCATGTGTGTCAATTGACACTTGTCTTTCCCCGACTCTCTTAATAGGCGTAATTAAGTGTGTGTACAGTAACATATAAATTTGGTAACAAAACTTTTACAAATGATGAAATATTTTTTGCCAACTGTATTAAAGTCTATTATTAAATATTTATTTTTACATTTTTGTTTTTAACCGAAATTGGACTGTAGCGAGTCGTGTATTCATGTATAATAAAATTCAGAGTTTTGAAATTTGAGTTTTCGATACAGAAAAAGATACTGTCTTTCTATTGACCAATAACATCTACTTTCTCCTCTCTGTTCCTTAAAGTTTCATGTCTTAGGGCATTTTAATTGTCTTTTACTCCCTCCGTTTTAAATTAAATGTCATTTTAGGACTAAATTTTTGTTTCAAATTAAGTGTCATTCTCATTTTTCAATGTAGTTTTAACCAATAAATACCTATCATAACCTCAACTTAAAATAATATAAACAATTAACATTAATGTAAACTAATGTAATTAATGAGAGTATTATAGACAAATTAAATAATTTCTTAAATTGTGTGAAAAATCTTAGAATGACACTTAATTTGAAACGGAGGAAGTAAAGATTTATGTTTTATGTTTTCTATGCAAATTTTGTCAATTAATAACTATACATTACAAGTTTCAAAAATATTAAGTGAATTATTTAAATTACTAGTAATGTAAAATTATGAAGAACTTGCGCAATAAAAAAAACTATACATAGTAACTATTTATTGTTTTACTTAATATATGTGATTGTTTTGTAACATCAATCTTTAAGAACTGAGAGAGTACAAAAATATTATCCCTAAGGATTGCCAAAATATATTTTATGAGATTACAATTAATTATAAAAAAGATTAACTATGTAGGATGATGAAAAGAGTATGTTTTAAATGTATCTAAGAATGTTATTATTACAAGATTAGTACAAAGTGGAAGCATTAAAAGAGAGGAAAAAAATAGATCTTACCCTACCAAAAAACACAAGGTTTACAACTCCAAATTTTGTCTCTAATTCGTTGTAAAGGGAGTTTACAACGAATTAGGGACAAAACCATTTTCGTTGTGTCCAAATCGTCGTAACATAAGTTTTGTTGTAACTTCGTTGTAAAATTTCCAACACCTAAAATTTGTTATAAATTCATCGTAACGGAGAGTTGTAAATTCGTTGTAAAATATTGAGCGCGTTGTAAAAGTAGATGACGTAAAAGTGTTGTAAATTTAGAAACAAATTAACATCGCTTATTTTACAACAAATTTACAACTACTAAATTTAACATCGAATTAGAAACTGCCCACTACAAGAAAACAGGCGATTTGCGACGGAAATTTGCGAAGAATTATTTGTGTCGCAAAAAATGTGATGGATTTACGACAAATTTGCGACGTATGACAAAATGTCGCAAAAACATCGCAAGTTTGCGACGGAAACTCTGGTGTCGCAAGATCTGCGATAAACTAGAAACGGAGTTGCGACGAATTACGCTACGTCACAAATCCGTAGCATATTTGCGACAACCTTGCGACATATTTTTTCTGCTGCAGTTTTTGCGAGGCATTTGCGATGGCTCTGCGATACTTGGTACATCGCAAATCTGTAGCAAGTTTTCCTTATTTCCCTATAAATAGACCCAACGAGAGATTGTAACTTCACATCAAATCTCAAACACTAAGAGAGAGAAAGTAGTGAGAAAAAAAATTGCAAAAAAAAACTTTTGAAAATAAAATAAAAGTGATGTCGGAAGCTGAAGTGGTTGCATTAGACGATGGATGTATAATCAAAGAGATATGCAGACTGGAGAAGTGACGAAGGAGTTTCGAGATGGGTTGCGAGAATTCATAAATCAGGCAGCTAATAACCCATTTACTCCAAATGACGGTAACATCTTTTGTCCATGTGTAAAGTGTGGGAATAGAAATTATTTGAATATAGATATGGTGAAAAGACATCTATATAATAGAGGATTTATTCCTAATTATTATGTGTGGTTTTCACATGGGGAGGGGTATAGTTTGGCTGTTGGGAGTAGTAGTATGGGTGCTGGTGGACATGATAATACTAACTATAATTATGGCAGAAATATGTTTGAAAACTATGATGAACAATAAGGAAATAGGCATCATGATATGATTACAGATGCATATCATGGTAATATTCCACGTGTCACTGAAAATAGAATTGAAGAACCCAACCTCGAAGCAAAATAATTTTATGATATGCTAGATGCTGCAAATGAACCTATCTATGAGGGATGTAGAGAAGGTTTATCCAAATTGTCATTAGCATCTAGATTGATGTCTATTAAAAGTGAAGGAAATATAAGTGAGAGAAGTATGAATCAATTCGCAAATTTTTTGAAAGAGTATTTGCCAGAAGATAATAATTCTGTAGAGAATTATTATCAAATGCAGAAGTAAGTTGCAGGTCTTGGATTACCATAAAAAATGATTGATGTTTGCATGATTTTCTAGAAAGAGGATGATAAGTTGCAAGAATTTCAATTCTGTAGAAAGACGAGATACCGAGCAACACGAGGAAGGACGCGTGTCCCATACAAACGTATGTGGTACTTGCCAATTACTGATAAATTGGAACAATTATATCAATCAGAAAGGACATCAGCGACAATGAGATGGTATGCGGAACATATAGTAAACGATGGCGAGGTGACACATCCGTCGGATGCAAAGGTTTGGAAACATTTTCAGACGGTACATTCTGACTTTGCTAAAGGGTCTAGGAATATTTATCTAGGTTTATGCACTGATGGATTTAGCCCATTTGGTTTGTCTGGCAGACAATATTCTCTATGGCTTGTAATATTGACGCCATACTATCTTCCACCAGATTTGTGCATGCAAAGCGAGTTTTTGTTTATGACTAGTCTAGTTCCAGGTCCTAGTCATCCAAGGCGTTATCTTGATGTTTTCCTACAACCTCTGATTCATGAGCTGAAACAGTTATGGTATGGAGGTGTTCAGACATATGATTACTCGCAGCAGTAGAATTTCAAGATGCATGCAGTTTTATTGTGGACAATCAGTGACTTCCCGGCGTATGGAATGTTATCTGGATGGACAACACATGGAAGGTTATCTTGTCCATATTGTATGGGATGGTCTGATGCATTTCAACTAAAGCATGGTAAGAAATCGTGTTGGTTTGAGTGTCATCGTCAGTTTCTGTCCATGCATCATCCATACCAAAGGAACAAGAAGTTGTTTAAGAAGAACAAGGTTGTGCGTATTCCTCCCCCATCACACATGTCAGGTAGTGATGTGTTGGAGCAGATTGATCATTATGGAGCACAAGAAACTTGTAAACATGGGGGTAATTGGCACTCTCCAAGAAATATGCTTGACGGATATGGTGATTCTCACAATTGGCACAAAAAGAGTATCTTTTGGGAACTGCCATATTGGAAAGACCTGTTACTACGACACAATCTGGATCCGATGCACATCGTTAAAAACTTTTTTGATAACACTATGAACACGATTTTAAATGTGTAGGGAAAGAGGAAAGACAATTTCAAGGCAAGGTTGGACTTAGTTGAAATATATGCAAGGCCTGAGTTTCATATTACAGGAGATGGCAAACAACCGATTCCAATATATCGATTGTCCGGAGAAGCATTGTTGAATTGAATTTCTTCAGACGTAAATTTTTTTGATGGTTACGTGTTGAAGTTCTCAATACGTATAGAATAAGGGAAAAAATATCTGGTATGAAGAGTCACGACTGCCATGTATTCATGCAGGATGGTGGACGCACGAGGTTCCTCAGCCAACACCACCTCACGATGGTGGTGACTATATGGCTGCTCTTGAGAGTATTCTCATGGATGAGGTCCATAGATATCTTTCCAATCTTCATCCGCAGCGTCCACCGGAAACTTTATGGTAAGATTTGTTTTACTTCTAAATTAATTAATTTATAAATATATTATTATTATTTTTATAGTATTTGTTTGGTTCAAAACATGTAGGTTTGATGACGATGGGGATTTGGCGACAGCAATCAGGAAAATATTTGAACGAGATTTCCAAAAACCGCATGCGAATATTAGCCAAACCCTATCCTACGTCATTGATAGATGGTTAATGTTATTTGCGGTAATTTATTTTCTGTTTGATTTTTTAGTAATGTGCTTTTATGATTAATGATTTTTAGTAATTTAATTTTTTTTTTGTAGCGACGTTTCCATTCGGAGTTTTCCATCACTGGCCTATTGTGCAAAGGGTTTGAGGTTTCCTTAGGGAAATGAATGTGCGATCATGTTGGATGTTGGAAGGCTAAATGGCAAAAGAAGGGCGACGAGGCTATGCCAAAATGGTTCAAACCAGAGGTCTGGGCGGGTCTGGTTCGGTATTGGGAAGATTAAAAGTCGAAGCAGAAGGGTAAAGCCTGTAGCAAGGCTCGATTGGCTAATCCTGATGGCTTAGGTCCACACAAGAATTGTTCGGGACGGACTTCATTTAAAGCCCGAGCCCTCATGGAGGTAAGTATCTAAAATTTAATAAATTAATTCAATTTTAATAGACTATTTCATATTTTATTCTAATTTATATATGTTTCAGCAAGAGGTATCAGGAGATACTCACCTAGACTTAGTGAAGACTCTTCACAACACCAAACACAACAAACTTGAGGTGTTTGTGGACAAGAAAGCAGAGCAACTATACAACGATGTTACTGCAAAGTTGACGAAGCTGACTCAGGGTAGTAATGAGCGTACTGCATCTAAGGGACTAACTACCGCAACGAGGAATCAAGTTTACGCAAATGTAAGATGATTTTAAACCATTTTTGTAATTTTTAATACTTAATTTACTATACTAACATTAACTGTATTTCTTTTTTAGTTCACTCCCCGTAAAAAGGGGAGACTTTTTGGTACCGGATAACTCGGGTCAAGGATTGAACAATGCTTATCGTCTGAAGGGTTCTCTCAGTCATCTAGATCTTCTGATCATGATATGAGAGAATTAGTAGATCGTCAGGCCAAGGTTATTGATAAGACAACCAAATCACTACGTAAAGCAAAGAAGAAGAACTCGCAATATAATAAGTTGTGGACTATCATGGCGAGGAAAGACAAGGAGATAGCATCAGAGTTCTCTAAATTCGATGCAGACTCGAAATACAATTCTAAGGATGAAGACCCAGAGTTGTAGTTTTTTTTTATTTTTGTGAAATATTTTTATTTTTGTAAAATATTTTAAAATATTAATTTGAAATTTTTTTATTATATATATATATATATATATTATTTTAAAATAAATAATTAAAGGCATCGCAAATACGTCGCAACTCTTTAGACGTCGCAAAAGGAGACGTCGCAAAGTCGTCGCAGAAATGTCGTCGCAATTCCCTCGCAAAGAAAGGCGTCGCATATACCTTGCAAGGTTGACGTCGCAAACCCCTCGCAGAAAAGACATCGCGAATTCATCGCATAATTGACAGTTCATCGCATATTTTTGCCTCGCAATACCATTGCATATTAGGCGTCGCGAATCCATCGCATACACGATGTCGCAATTTTATCGCATTCTGTGGCTTCGCAATTCAGTCGCAAGTGCTTCATCACAAATGCGTCGCAAGCTTTGCGATGAATTTGTGACGTCCCACTCTGTGAGGGATTTGCGAGGATTCTCTTCCGTCGCAAGTCTTGCGACGAATATGCGATGTTTTCTCTTTTGCGATATACGTTTTGCGACGTTTTTTTGGATGTCGAGAATCTGTCCCAAAATGCCATTTATGACGGATTTGCTACGTTTTTTCTCTTCGGAAAACACGTGTTTTCTTGTGGTGACCATGTTTACAACGAAGTTGGGATGAAATATTTTACAACGTATTGGAGACATAACTGTTTGCATCATAAACGCGTTGTAAAATGGCCAACGCGTTTACGACAAACGCGTATTTTACAACGTGTTTACATCACTTTTGACGTAAACGCGTTGCAAAAGACGCGTTCATCGTAAACATGTTGGGCAACGTTACCACGCGTTTACGACGCAACGATAAACCGTAAACTCTAAACACTAAACCATATTTTAGTTTACAACGATATTTCAGTTTTATATTTAGGGCTCCAGGTTTAAACTTTTTTTAAATTATAATGTCAATTTGTAGAAATTCTTAGAAGTGTGTTTAATCATATTGGTTTTCGAACTTCTTATTAGAACTTGAACGTATAAAAATTAGAATGATCGAACTTATAAGAACTAATATTAGAATTCAAACCTATAAGAATTAGAATTTCAACAAATAAAGCCAAACTTATAATTTTGATAAACCAAACTTAATCTCAACAAACCAAACTTAATCAAAACACACCGAACTTAATCAAAGCAAACCGAACTTAAATTAGACAAACTGAACTTATTATTTCCGGGTTTACAAACCAAAAATTTGTTGTAAACGTGTGGTAATGTGGCAATGTGTTAACGACGAACATGTCTTGCAGATTTACAAAAAAAATTCATTGTAAATGCGTTGCAAGACGCATTTGTCGTAAACGCGTTGGTAAGTTTACCACGCATTTATGACGCAACGATAAACTGTAAACCCTAAACTCTAAACCATATTTTGGTTTACAATGATATTTTGGTTTTATGGTTTAGGGTTCCGGGTTTTGACTTTGTTTAAATTATAATATCAATTTGTAAAAATTCTTAGAAATCTGTTTAATCATATTTGTTTTGGAACGTATAAAGATTAGAATGATCAAGAACTAATATTAGAATTCAAACCTATAAGAATTAGAATTTCAAACCTATAATAATTAGCACCATAATAATCAATTTCTGCTTCAATTTGTTCCCCGGATAGATACGCTGGTGGCGGATCGAGAACCTTCACTTTACTCCTGAACAAGGCCGTGTTTCGTCGGTACGGATGGTTCAATGACAGAAACCGGCGATGTAAATTAAACTAACTTGTCTTCCTCCCATACTTAAGTTGAAATGCATCTGTCCTCCCATGGCAACAACGGCAAGCCAATCTTTCATGTGTTTTCCACCCTGATAACATTCCATAGGCAGAGGAGTCACTTATTATCCACATAAGCACCATCTTCATCGTAAAATTTGTTTGGGATGAGCAATCATATACTTGAACCCCATGAGTCCACAACTGTTTTAGTTCGTGAATCAAAGGTTGCAGAAATACGTCGAGTGACCGCTTCGGATGCTTAGAACTAGGAACTAGAAAACTTAGGAATAGAAATTCTTTTTCCATGCACATCCCCGGATGAAGGTTATAAAGTGTAAGGATTACTGGCCACAAAGAATATTATCTACCATACATTCCAAATGGACTAAAATCATCAGTGCATAGAGCAAGATAAACATTCCTAATATTTCTAGCAAAATCCTTATGTACCGTATTGAAATGTTTCCACGCTTTTGCATCTGAAGGATGATTGATCTTGCCATTTGTCTGTGAATGTTCTGCATGCCATCTCATCGTAGCTGCTGTCCTTTTAGACTGATATAATCTCTTCAACCTGTGTGTTATTGGTAAGAACCACATCCGCTGATAAGGTACCTTCTTCCGCCCACTCCCTTGTGGCTTATATCTCGGCTTCTTACAGAATCGACATTCTTGTAACTGATCATCATCTTTCCAATAGATCATACAATTGTCGATGCAAACATCTATCATCTCAGAAGGCAATCCAAGACTAAACACCAATTTCTGAATCTCGTAATATGATTCAGTAGACACATTATCTTCTGGCAAATACTCTTTGAATAAGTCAGTCCACATATTCATACATGTTTCAGATAAATTATAATCTGTTTTAATGTTCATCATCCTAGCTACCAGTGGCAATTTAGATAGACCTTCTCTACATCCCTCGTAGATAGGCTGGTTTGCAGCGTCTAAAATGTCATAAAAACTTTTTGCATCTAAGTTAGGTGCCTCACCAACTAGTGGTTCTGTATTGGTTTCTTGAAATACATTTGTAACCATCTCATGCATCCTATCATGCTCTACAACCCCATGAACCTCATTCTGATTACCAACATCATGCAAATTAATCGATTCATCTGCATTACCTCCAGTATTATTATAATTACTACTACTTGCTTCATCATTTCCAGCAGCACTATAACCTTCCTCATGGTGAAACCAAATATAATAATGCGGCGTAAACCTCTTATTTAATAGATGATTCCAAACAGTATCTACTTGAGCAAATTATGTATTTTTGCATTTCCGACAAGGACAGAACATCTTACCCGATTCAACCGTGATTTCGGTTTGACTGGCTTGGTACATGAATATTTCAACCCCGTTCATAAACTCCTTTGTCACGTTTCTAGTACTATCTCTATGCATATACATCCACTTTCGTTGGTCATATATAAGAGAGACCTCCACCTTATATAAGCAAAAACTTAACAATGATTTTATAACATTAATCAAATACGAGTACTTTACAACGTATGATAAGTCATAAACAACTTGCAAAATTAAGATGTTTTTACAACTAAATGATATTTGAAGACGTTTTTACAACGTAATTTTTTTTTATAAAAACAATATTGAATCACAAAAAACGTGATTACCAAATTTCTAAATTCGTCTTTAAATCGTTGTAAGCAAATTTTGTTGTAAGGATGTTGAAAATTAGGGACGTATTTACATCGAATTAGCTCTGACATGTTAATACGTTGTCAATTCGTCGTAAAACAGCTACCTTTTTACAACAAAAATTTTTGTTGTAAATTTACAACACTTTTACAACGAATCTACATTTCATCGTAAAAGTGTTGACAAAACGTCTCTGATTTACGATGTTCTTATTTCATTGTAAATGGTGTTGTTAGATTATAGTTTTCTTGTATTGTTAACTACAATGGTTGTATGAATCTTCCTAGACAGTTTGATGTAACGAACTTGCTTCAGAGAACTATCTAGTTGACGCTGAAGCTACTCTAGCTCCTTTAAATTCAGAGGCTTAGAGTCTCCTCCAAAAAGGGTTATTGCTTTAATATCAAAGAGATACATAATTCCTCCTCCTCTCGTCTGGTAGAGCGCATGGAGTATAATCATCAGATCAATCTAGTTGATTTCGATTCCCACACAATTAAACACATCATAATAATTATCTTTCTTGGTGAAGTGCATCAAAATCATTTTATCTAACTACAAACTTGTTCCCCGAATTCATCAGCTAAGGTCAAAACACTTGCATGCAAAACTGATAACATCTTTTTACCTATCACGGAATCTGTTCTGAATTTGCTACTACTAGATCTCCAAATCTCTGATGTGATAATCTTCACCTGAATTACAAATTATACTCAAACCTCAATTAAAAGAAAAACTCAGGAACTCACCAGTAACTTTTAGCTGATGAATGAAATCTACATATTAGAACATTCGAAGACTTGACTTTGCTACCCCAGCAAATCATCAATCGAGGATTTCTCATTCACATTCCAAATTATAAACTCAAGCTTACCTAGATACTCTTATCTTCCGATTGATGGTGAATTTGAAGATCATTTCTACTTTGAACATCTAGACCCATGGATCTACCTCCTCTGTCAGAAGTGAGTAAATCGATGAGTCTTCGACCTCCACATCACTGGGAACTACACCACATGCAACACAAAGCAAAACATCATGATAGGGTGATTACTAAATCTGAACAGCCAGAACATGGCGAAACTAATGCTAACAATGCCCATGCTTTGGAGTATGCAGAACAAAATTATAGGCACTGCCTTATTAAAGAATTTTTCCCAATTCAAAATTCCCTTATGAGGAATCTTTATTATAGTTACTAGACAAAATATATGGAATTTCAAAGATTGGGGTATAATTATGGCCAAGAAGGATGAAGATTTTAACCCTCAACTATTGGGTTAAACTTTGTCTTCTTGACCACAATTGTGCCCCAATATTCAAAATTTCATAGATTTTGTCTGGGTGGAATCTTGTGTATAGTATTCAACCAGTATATCGAAAAGTCTAACCCAAATCAGGTATTCGAAGCTGGGTGGTTGCCTACTAAGTGGAACTATACTCACATAGCCCTCATTCCAAAATACCATAATTCCACCCAATAAGCATGTGCTATCTCCTATACGAAATTGTCTCGAAGATCATTGTGCACATACTCAATACCATCCTCTTATTCATAATATCTAAGATGCAAGGTTCTTTTGTCTCTGGTGGGATCATCTCGGAGAATATACGTTTGGATCATGAGATCTTTCACCACCTGAACTCCAACAAAAATGGTCAATCAAATTACATGGTAATTAAAATTGACATGTCAAAGGCATACAACAGAATCGAATGAGACTTTTTAGAACAGATTCTCACCAAACTTGGCTCCACTTACTCGTGGATCCAGATGGTGATATTCTGTGTAAAATCTGTTTAATATTCAGTTATCATAAATGACAATATCCACAGGCTTATACAACCGCAAAAAGGCATCAGGCAAGGAGATCCAGTTTTTTCCTTCTTGTTTATTCTTGGAACAGAGGCCTTAATACATATAATGAACAGGGCATAACAACTAAAGAAACTTTCTAGCCTACAATTTCACCAGTCTGGACCCTCCTTTCAACATCTACTCTACGCAGATGATAACCTCTTTGTATGTTAAACAACCACACTAATGCAGGAAGCTCAATAGTGTCATGAGAGATTTCTGGTGGAATAACAAAGTGGAGGAAAGGAAAGTCTCATGGGTTTCATGAAAAACACTATCAGTCAAAGAAAGAAGATGGTTTTGGCTTCAGAGATACTAAAATATTTAACCAGGCTCTTCTAGCCAAACAAGCCTGGAAATTATTGAACCACCCTGACTCACTACTCGTCAAAGCTTATAAATGAAGATACTACCGACACACAGACTTTTTGCAAAGCACCACAAGAGCTCAACCATCATATGCTTGGCGAAGCATACTCAACGGTAAAGCATTGTTATCTAAAAGCTTAATTAAATAGACTGGAGATGTGAAAGACACATATGTTTGGACCACAAATTGGATATTTGATAATCATTTTAGACCTCCCATGAGCAAAGTGTCATGTTTCAATGTATGCCTTAAAGTGGAATATCTAATTTTGGGATCAGATTGGAATGTTGGAGAACTCATTGAAACATTCCACCACAAGGAGGTAGCTCGGATATTCAATTACCCTCCATGCCCACAACGTAGTGACCCATGGGTTTGGAGTTACACAACTTCATGATACTACTCAATGAAAAATGGGAATTGGCAAGGCAATAAACTGAAGAATAACCTTGACTCACAATGCAGGAACATTAGAGCAATCACCAAGCAAAAGATCTAGTACCTCCAAATACCCCAGCAAAACAAAAATTTCCTTTGGAGACCATTCTCTAGTAAAACTCGTACGTTATTCAATGAACACAATTTGACCTCCACCAAATAATTATAAAAACCAACAGAGAAGTCAAGCTATGGAAATCTTTGAAAACCAAAAATAAGGAAATAATGCAGGGATTGCAAAGAAAAGCCATTGAAAGACATGTTTCAGATACATCAAGATACGAGCACCTAGTCAAATGGAAGGCACACTTGAACTTCTTACCACATTAAAATTCCAAAATCAGTGGAATTTTCCACTTTGCTATGGGTGTTACAAAGTCTACAAGAATTGAGAATCTCTTTTATTGAGATTCAGGTCGATAACAACTTCCTATACCAAGCTTTAACTCAGCCATGGTTATGGCCAAAACTCAATCTGTTGACCGGTATAATCAGACCATTCACCACACAAATCAAGAAGTTTGAGTTTACAAAGATAGACGCAACAACAAACACATGGACATAGAGAATCACCAAAAGTATCATCTCTGATAAAAGACCCAGTGACTACATTGCCAGAGAGATGCCAACATGGATATTATCTGGTCAAGAGCATGATCATATGGAAACTCAAACATACGAGATCAGATCTTCAGATGGATAACAACAGAGTCTCCTGCCTGCATCCTAAACTAACTTAACTAACTTTTAACCACCTCTATGATTTCCCTTTCAACTTCAAATCTATTCTGTTCTTTAATCCCAACCCATTAATATCACCTTTACCAATTTAGTTAACCCACTAATTAACCAGGTTTTTCAGAGGAGGTAGAAACCACATCCCACAACACGTGACACAACTTTGTGCAGAATTACAACAACCACTTCGCTAAAACACTTGTCCCATCTCGCACTTCAATAACAACACTCATGGAAAACAACAATTGGAACCAACTTAACCAATTCCACTTTGGAATATATGACTCTGAAATCCTCATCCCACAACACGTTTACGCAGGATTACTAGCTCGCAATCGCCTCAGCTTGGTGGCTAAACCTCTCACCTTTACGACCAAGACTTTTGGGAACTCATTGAATTCTTACCCAAAGAATGATGGAATCCTCTATATATGGGCGTGTTATTGATATTGAATTTGCAGAGTTCCTCTTCACCACTAAAGTTGACCTCCACTCTACACTGAGATAGCATCCCTTTTCTTCTAAGACTTGCATGTGGCTATACAGCGATGGGAGGTTCACGCGCCACCAAACTTCCTTACACATATTCCTCTATGGGTGCAATTACAAGACCTTAACTTTTAATATGCTTACATTGCTTCTGTTCACATGATTACTAGTGCTCTTGGGGACGTTCTTAGACATCGACGTGCAAGAAGCTTCGGCAACAAGATCATACATTGTCAGAGCAAAAATCAAATACATATTCAAGATCGCCGAAAGTTCTTTAGACCAATTCAATTTCTTAAAGGCAACAGAGTTATGTCCACTTCTACTATGAGTATGTTGACAAACTCTGTTTCAAGTGTCAAGAACTAATACACAATACAGTCCATCGCCTACATATGCATTTTCCTTCTTAGTACTATCACTTTCCCATGCCACCAAGCAATGATGAAAGTTCATCCTCCGATACTGGTGTTTGTTGATGAATATCAATTACATTCATTGTCAAAAAAATTTTGCCTTTATTACTCATTGTACAGAAGCCAATATGTTTCATTCTTTTCCTATATAGAGGTCTGTAAAGTGACATGTAGTCAATAAGAACAATTCTTCAAACCATAGCCACCACTGATTTTGACATGGTATCAGAGCACGAATGCTATTGAAATTTTTATTTTTTTCCGATCGCAAACCCATACTCTCGAAACCGACCGTACATCATGAGTGATCTGCAAACTCTGATTGAACAAACAAAACTCATGAGAAATATTTCTCTTTTTAATTTGATAGATGATGATAATCTCATAGCCATCATCTCACGACCTCTTCTTTGCGGGAGAAACTACAACGAGTGGGCATGTGCTTTTAAAATAGCATTGTGTTCACAAAAGAAATTTGGATTCCTTGATGGGTCCATCACCACACCTGCAGTGGATTCATCTGATTTCGAATATTGGGAACCGATCAATACTTTGCTTGTATCCTAGATAAAAATGTCGATAGAGCCTAGCTCTTCTCTCCAAAATTTTGCATCGTGATAATGCGAAGGATCTCTGCGATCATATCAAAAATCGGTTTGCTATCACTAGTGGACCATGAATGCAGCAGATCAAAGCAAAACTTGCAACCTGCACACAACACGATAACTATGTTCAAGAGTATTTTGGTAAGTTAACAAAAATCTGGGATAACATAACTAATTACCGTCCTCATTGCATCTCCAAGTGCGAACATTGTACCTATGATTTGTAGACTTTGCAAGAGCGCGATCGTGAGGAAGATCACGTCCAACAATTTCTGTTCGGATTTGACGATCGTGTATTTGGTGCTATTCGTTCAATAATCACTTCACGAGTACCATTTCCTCCACTTGAAGAAGCGTACAACTTAGTGAAACACAAAGAAGACCCGCAATCAAGTATCCGCTCAACCAAAGAGACACCTGCAATTACCGTTTTACTGGCTCATGTTAAATCTCAACTACCTCTTGATCATCAACTCCGTGATTTGTCTACCGTTGTGTGCAAGCATTGTAACAGAACATGTAACTATTCAGAGAGTTGTTTTGCTGTTATTGGATACCCCGAGTGGTGGAGAAATCGACCTCATTCTTGTATAGCACAAGGCAAAGGCAAAGGGAAATCACAAGTCCCTAATTCAATGCCTGTTTATGCTAATGTCTTGACCGCCACCTCTTACAATTTGATAGTAAACACAAAACGAGCCGTGATTGATCACGATCGTGATGCGTTGATTAGAATAATAGATGAACAGTGGAGAGAAATCAGGCAGGCTTTAACTATCATGTCTCCTCCTGAGACTTTATTTGGTACGTTTTTTCCCTCTTGGGTACTTGATACATGAGCTTCCTATCATATGATGGGAAAGTTGTCTGCTTTAAGTGATTTTCGCGACATGTCTCCGGTTTTGGTAATTTTGGCATATGGTACTGAGAGAGTCTTAGTTAAAGAAGGAACTGTGTAATTGGGACCAAATCTAGTTATGAAATCGGTCTTCTATGTCGAGGCCAAGAAATTTGATTTTGTTCTCTTGGACAAATAATGGATGAAAACAGATGTGTATTACAAGTTGCTGATAACTTCCTTATGATTTAGGACTGAGCTACGAGGATGGTGACTGGGGTGGGTAAGTGTGAGAATGGGACATTCTATTTTTGTTGGATGCAGACAACCGCTGCACTTGGTACCAAAGAGTTGGGTGATTTCGGACTTTGGGACAATTGTATGGGTCATCCCTCCGCGAGAATATTACAGTCTCTTCTGGGCATTTCTATTTCCGCTGATTTGAATGTTATTTATGATTCTTGTTTCCAAGCAAAGCAAACTGGAGACTTTTTTCCAATTAGTGATAATAAAAGCTTGAAAGTTTTTTTTATCTTATTCATTGTAACATTTGAGGTCTATATAGAACTCCACCGATTTCTGGAGCTCGTTATTTCCTAACGATTGCAGAACGATTGTTCTGCAGTGTCTGGATTTATTTGATAAACATCAAACAAAAAACATAGCAACATCTCCTTAATTTTGTTGCACTTGTTGAAAAACAATTCAACATAGTTGTAAAGACAATTCGAATGGACAACGAATCTGAGTTCCTCAATATTCGATCAGTTTTTTCAGCCAAAGATATTCAGCACGAAACCTACTGTGTTGGAACACCAAATCAGAATGGTAGAGTAGAAAGAAAGCATAAGCATATCCTAAATATTGCTCGTGCTCTACGATTCCAGTATGAGTAGGCAATCAAGTTTTGGGGAGAATGTATCTTAATTGCTGGTTATCTAATATATCAAACGCCATATACTATACTAAGTGGTAAAACGCCTTATGAGATTCTACACGGAACTCCTCCATCGTTGTCGCACATCCAGGTTTTTAGTTCTTTTTGTTATGCAAATAATCAATATATCAAAGGAGACAAATTTTCCTTGGCGTTCTCGCAAATGTGTTTTCATTGGGTATCCTTACGGACATAAAGGTTGGAGATTATTTGATACTAAAACATCATAGTTTTTTGTTTCTCATGATGTCAATTTTCAGGAAAACGGCTTCCTATGTAAAACATGCTCGACTCAGCAAGAAGAAGATGAGACAACATTGTGAGCTTCTTTAATAACAATCCCATCAGAGAATGTAATTGATCTATTGACTCCACATGGGCCTTCAGTTTTGGCCCAACCAAATAATGTGGCTTAAATGAGTCCACAACTGATTCAAGTCCAGCCGATGCTGCTTCTCCACCAGTTATGACATCGACAACCACTAATCATGACGTACCTGACATATCGATACTACCACCATCACCAACTTCAGCGCATAATCTGCCTACAATTCTGACCCGAATAGCACAAACTAATTCACTCTCCGATCTGACTCCCATGGTATAACCACAACCTATTGGGCGGGGACATCGAACAAAGGCAAAATCAACAAAACTAAAATATTTTGTAACTAATGGGGTTAGTACAAAGGCGTCTTCTTCATCCTCTTATCCAATTGCCTCCTATTTGTCGAATTCAAGATTTTCAACATCACACAAAGCTTTCCAAGTTGTGATTTTAGATGCAGTTGAACCATCCACCTATTGTGAAACTTTACAAGATGAGCGTTGGTGTAAGGCGATGGAAAATGATATCGATGCACATGGTTAAGTCAAACTTACTGTGTTGTTACACTTTCACCTGGTAAGAAGGCCATTAGATCTCATTCGGTCTTCAGCTCAAATACAAGGCAAATGGAACTCTAAAAAGACACAAAGCTCGGCTTGTGCCCATGGGTAATCGACAAATTGAAGGTAAAGATTATGGAGAAACTTTCGCTCATGTTGCTAATATGGATACTGTGCGAATGTTTCTTCGAGTGGCTGCTTGGCGTGGTTACGAGGTCCACCAAATGGACGTACATAACGCTTTCCTACATGGCGATTTAGAGGAAGAAGTTTATATGCGACTTTCTCTAGGTTTCAGTTTGACTAAACCAAACCAGGTATATTTACTTCATAGGTCCTTGTATGGCTTGAAGAAATCACCCAGGTGCTGGATTTCGAAACTCTCGGCAGCTCTACTAAAAAATGGTTTCGTAGAGTCAAAATCAGACTACTCATTATTCACTTATGCCAAGAATGGGATTGTACTGCGTTTTGGTATATGCTGATGACCTCGTTATCTTGGGCAATTCCACAGAGGTAATAGCTGAATTTAAGGATTATTTGTTGACCTGTATCTGGATGAAAGATTTGGGTCATCTCAAGTATTTCTTGGGAATCGAGGTGGCAAGGAATAAGTCAAGATTTAATCTATCTCAGCGGAAGTATACTCTCTACATTATTTTGAAGACGAGATTGTTAGGAGCTAAACCGGTAACTTTTCCAATGGTTTAAAATCACAGACTTTCACTGTCTGAAACACCACTGCTCTCTGATCCTGCACAATATCGCACACTCATTGGTCGTTTAATCCATCTCAAGGTAACTCGACTCGAACTCTCTTATGTTGTTCACAGACTAGCTCAGTATATATAGACACCATGAGAGGAACATTGGGATGCTGTCTGGAGGGTTGTTTGATACCTCAAACACAACCCAAGCCAGGAAATTTTGTTAAGTTCTGATTCTGATTTGTCAATTACTGGATGGTGTGATTATGACTGGGCAATCTGCCCGCTTACATGGCGATCAATTACTGAATATTTTGTTCAAATTGGCTCTTCTCCGGTCGCATGGAAAACTGAAAAACAACAAATTATAAGTCGGTCTTCAGCAGAAGCAGAATATAGGGTGATGTTATATCTTTGTCAAGTGTTGATTTGGCTGAAATGACTACTACTTGATCTTGGGTTGATCACACCTAACCTATGAAGATGTTTTGTGACAGCAAATCAGCTATCTACATAGTTACAAATCCGGTTATCCACGAACGTACAAAATAGAAAGAGAACGATTATCATTTTGTCAAGGATGAAATCGTTTCAGGAAATGTTGCTCCTTCTTACATCCCAACAAAGACACAATTGGTAGACATATTAACTAAATGTTTGGGACACAAGGAGTTCGTTAAGTTCTTCAGCAAGTTGGGCATTACAGACTTATATGCTCCAACTTGAGGGGGGATATTGATGAATACATTCATTCTCAATATTTTCTTTCCTTTGTTACTTATTGTATAGAAGGCAATATGTTTCATTATTTTCCTATATAGAGGTCTGTAAAGTGGCATGTAATCAATAAGAACAATTTTTCAAAGTTCATAGCCAGTTCTGATTCTGATAGTGTTTCAGTAGAGACAATGTCACTATATTCTGCTTCACTCGCAACGCAGCCACAGACTCCTCTAACGAATCATTCTTAAGAAACTCTACATTCGCTCTATAATTCCACAATAACCTTCTCGGATATCTTGGATCAAGCAATCGCATGGGAAGGGAATGATCACAACATCACAACCATTGATCAAGACCATGCAACAAGCTCTGAACAACAAGGTGAGGCAACCCTTCTTAACCTTGCTTTGAAAAGAGTCCGCTATCCGGATTCACAAGCGCACTCCAACCAAAAGGATTCAAGCACCAACTAATCTCCTGCCTATTCACACCCTTATGCTCTTAAAAGGGTGTCTTGCTCTTGTATATTCTAGTTTTCCTTTTATTTCAATTTTGTTGCATTTTCTCAGGTTTTATTTTGTTTAGAGTCCCAGTTTATTTTAGTTATTTTTTCTGTTTTTTCTATTCTCTTAGAATGTAATCTCCTCTAAACTTCATATTTTCTATCTCTTTCAATATAATTAGTCTAGCAAGAAAAAAAAAGAAACCAAAAAAGATTTCGAGTTAAAAATTGATCAGTATTGATCTGTTTAATTCCTAGCCCATGGGGGCTGCATTACGAAATACTCGACTCAGTTTTTTTTTCGGACAAAAGAGAGATTCACTAAACCATCGAACACAAAAGTTTGAACAGCACAAAAACAAAGTGACCTAACAAACCATGGCTCATCAAGAGACCAGAGGGACAAAAGGATTAAAACACTCAAACCAAAAGAAGAAGTAAACCTCGAAACTATTTTAATACAAACTTAGATTCAAATAGAACTACTAAATAATTAACCGGAAGATGAGGGTTCAGTAACTTCTTCCTCAAGTGGATTAGAGAGATCTTGGGGCTTTAGTGGTTGGTTCACCATCAAAGTCCGGGTACCTCTTCCGTTTAGTTTCGCGGTTGACCAACACCTCCACCTTATGTTGAGTTGAGGATGTGGCCAGATCAAGCTTTAAATAAGCTGAGAAGGCGGTGAAGTCTGTATTATTGGCTGCGATGTCTCGTATAGTATCAGAGAGCAAGAAAAATCTGTCTATCACATTGGCTGTTTCTTGGCTAAACAATGTTGTGGTGTTCGCTTGCATCGTCGGTGTGGTGTTGCTAACTTCAAATAGTTAAAAATCCATAGGTGAGTGAGAGACTGAAGCGTTGTCATGTGGGGGATTATTTGCCTCTGGCTTATTTAAGTAATCTGAAGGAAGAGGAGTGTAGATGCATGTACTTGTGTCATGAGTCAGCTTTTGGCAATTGAGACAGAAGTTGGAAACACCTTCGTAATGAAAGAAGACATGGAGGAGTTCGCCATTTTGAAACCCTAAGTGGCTTAAAGAATTTTAACCTTGCAAACGGATCAATGTTGATTCTTGCCCGTATAGTAGAAGCTCTTGTAACAGAGTTGGCTTGTACATCCACCTCCAACACTTCTCCAAGGGATCTCGCAATCAGTCATGTTGTCATCGGAGAAGCGTACTGGAGAGGAAGATCATGAATCTAAATCCAAAGCGATAGTGTCTTGAAGAAGTTCCGGGAATCGATTGGCTCCCATCTTTGGATAAGAACTAGGTAGCCGTTGTAATCTACTGGCTGCCTCTGGAGAATGGAGATTAAGTCTGTTTCCGAGGAGAAAATAAACTAGATATAATTATAGTCTATGATTCCGCCATAGACTCTCGTCTCCATGCGGGGGGAGATCATTTGCCATATCCTCCAGATCTTGTTCAGCATAATTAAGCGGCCTTGCAACTAAACTCATACGGCTCATTTCTATGGTGCTAAAATATGCATAGTACAGAATGTATACTTCATCATCTTGATGACCCATGTGGAATTGCTCTATCACAGACCAAAAGTTGTCAACCATCTCTAGAGAAAAGCAGTTTAGAAAGAGAAAGAGCTTAAGAAGAAGTGAAATGGAGAATGAAGTAGTTTCGGAGGTAGAAGGTATATTTAAAACCGTAAGTAGAGGAGGTGAGTTGGGACATAATCATGTCTGATAACCACTTGGAACTCATATTTCCTCGAAGAAATGAAGAAACTCGTTGAGCCAATGCCTGTTAGCAAAATGTACAGCTCCGCCGCCTTAATACTTTGCAAAAATCTTTTAGAACATTTGCACCTTTTTGTGGTTTGAGATGCTATTAGTCAGACGTCACAAGTGATGACACTTGACTGGAGTGAGGGTGAAGATAATGATAACACTCTAAAAGGAGGCTATTATGAAGTCTATGTATATGTATACAAGGAAGGGGCGTGTTAGCGTAAACAAGCAAAGTGGGATTGCTATTACCGATGAGAGGTATGGTGAGAGAGCTAAAGATGATGATTATGGCTAAATTAATTCTAATCATGAGAGAATTTGGAAGGGAAGGAATAAAAATTTGATTGGGCAAAATATAGGTGCACGACACTTGTTATTTATGTGATGGTGGGTAGAGAAGGGATAAAGGAGAATGCATTGATGAAGTCTAGTGTTAGGAGGTTTGGGAAGGAAGAAAACCGGTGGCGTGCTGAGAGGGATTAATGCTGATGGGAGACGGTAATGTTCGGATAAAAAGGAATAACGATGATGATTGGATAATAAATGGGCTATATGATTGGCTGTAAATGCAGGGAGGCATTTAAGCCCAATATCAATGTTGAATTAAGTACGGGGATATAATAATGAAGGGTTGGAGTGAGGGGATGAGAGAAAAGGTCACTTGAGGTTCAAGAAAAGGGAAGATCCGATTTTAGGACTGAGCCAAAAGAGGGTTTAGTGGTAATGAGAGCGAGTTAACCAACCTGGAATCTGTGAACCAATATAGTCATGATAGCGATCATCTTGTATGGCACTTTTAGCGATTCGGTAAGTCCAGGAGTTTCTGCAGCGGGGGGTATGAACAAGAGTGATTCTCCCTGGAGTTGTGGTGAAAGTATTGATAGCGCAAAGTTGATGATGAAATCTTGGCCAGTGAGAGGGAGAAGCGATGGCCTGAAATAAAGTACTATTTATTCACCATTACTTGTGCAGGTACATAGCAAAGATCGCTGATGCTTTGTAAGACCTTGAGCAATCCTTGGAGTTCTAAATGAAGTTTGGAGCATGTTTGATGCAACGTATGTCGAGCGTGTAAGTGACTGTTGTTTTCATTGTTTTTGATTATCCATGCTCCACCATGCAGTGATGAGTTCTTCTTAAAAGCCACTAATCACCAAACTATATGCTTAGGATTAGAAGAAACCAATGAGGGCATAGCATAGTTTACACTGCAAAGGAGGGATGACTGTTGTGTGGATAGATGTTGGTTCCATAAGCTGGCTTCTTCTAAGCATTCTTTAGTCACCCATACAAAATCTTGCCGGGTATTACCTATAATTTTCCAAATTGCCCAGAGTATCCAAGGGAATCTTGTACGTAATCATGCGGTATTGGTACTACGAGTTTTAACGCTATATCCTACTACAAGTGCACATCAAATGTAGTAGTATTTAGGGGTCAAAATCCTCAGAGAACCAAATCACACTTTGGACTTCTATCAAGTCGCAAGCTATATCAATCAAAATCAGAGAGATAAATATTAACAACTTAAACATAAATGTAATCAATATACTAAAGCAATCGGATATCGGGTATTCATTCGGGAGTTAGAACTCTTGTCAGGGAAACTATTCAGGAACTAATCTAATATTATTCTCAACTTGAACATAAATAAAGATAAAACAACTCTTGTTGAATTTACCCCTCTACTAATAATCTAAAGGTCCTAACTCTCGTTGGTTTCAGATTACAAATAGGTTGTATTGTTTAGGTTCTATTACCCACAACCCAACCTAGCATCAACTCTCGTTGGTAGTGAAGGAATTGTTATTCTAATCTAATTCTGGTTTTTAACAAACTTCTGGAAAGTTAACAACCTAAAATTATTGACTAGGTGATCAAAGGTGATTAAGCTAATCTATGCATTAAACTCAAGTATTAGAAGGAGAATCTTCTAACCATCAATCCTATTTGTTCCCTAAAAGTTGAATTCTAAAACCCTAGAATCTCTAACCCCGATCTAAGATCTACACAGACATAGAACAATGAACAAACTAAATCATGATGAACTGAAACTGAAATTGCATAAGAAATATTAATAGGTTTCAGAAATTCTCCTCAAGTATGAAGAGATCTTCTCCCTAGCTTACAAACTCAAAAGCTGCCGTAAAAATCGTTCTTCAAAAGCTCAAAGACGACCTCTCAAAATAAAATAGGATAAGAGTATTTATAGGTCTTAAAGCAGGAGCTGAAAAATTGTGGAATTAGGTTTCTTCGAAGAGCTTTGATCAATCAATCCTAGAGTTGATCGATCGATCCTTGGATATTAGGTCGATCTCTCAGAAGCCAAATCGTTCTTTAGATCGTACGCATCTTCTTCGTTAAAGCACTGATCGATCAATCTTTGTGTTGATCGATCGATCCTCCCTCTCGTGGAGAATACCAGAAAACACTTCAAACTTCTCCAAAGTCCACCTTCAAGCATGATTCCAACTCCGAGCATTTTTGACCTGAAATCTCAATAAAACACAGAAAAATTTCCCAAATATAACCATAATAATGAGCTCAAGACCGACAAAATATAAGGCACATCAATTCCCCTAGACTTAGCTTCTTGCTTGTCCTCAAGCAAAGAAAGAAAAGACTGTAGGAAGATCACATCTCATCAGACAAATGACTCTNCAAATGACTCTCTCCAGATCCTACACATCAAGTCCAAAGTGATCACAAGAGTATTACTTATCAGAATCGAGACCACCTTATACTTCTCCCAGAATTGGCAAACATAATAATCTCGCGTCACAATTCAAAACAAAAACAACATATTCTCCATACTGACTTCCTAATAAATCTAAGTGCAGTCTCAATCGAGGAAATATCGATTAATAGGAGAAAAGTTCCCATTTCTACTCTCTAGACTACCTTCAATCTGATTTCATCTCTCTCTTTTCATAAAACCAATTCTTCCCAGATTTGCTTAGGGTATCTTTTTTTTTCTTTTTTTTTACTTGGCTGATTCTTTGGTAACTCAAGAATATACATGAGTTGCTTCTTTGGAGTTTCCCTTGGTAAGCGAGTTAATAAAGTGAAAAGGATTACGTCATTGGATGTATCCTCAGAAACGTCTAATTCACTTTAAAAACTCACAGCGTCACTGGGACACTTTTACCCTAGGCTAACTTCATGTAAAACTTAAAACAATTACCATCAGAATTTGGCTTAAAATGCCTGAAAATGATGAAGAGAGAAACTGAAAAAGACTTACAAGGAACATCTTTCATTAAGTAAAGAGAAGGAACATACCTGTTGTATTACCAACTCCTTTGACGAGAGGATTAAGTCAGGTTAGGTGTGAAATGAGCATGAAATCATCTGAAAGTTGAGATAATGTGCTCTGAACTTGAGTATTGCTTTGTCTCTAGGTTTTCTAATAGTCGATCGATTCCAGACAAATGCAAATCAAGTGATACTCAGTCCAAGATAGTGTTGTGAAAATCGAAAATCAAATAGTCTGATGTCAGTCTCAAAAGCTCAGAATACATAAATAAATGAAAGAAATAGTCTGAAAATCGAGAGTTCAAAGGAAATAAAACAAAAAATGCATTAGTCAATAAGTGTTCTCCCCCAAACTTACTTTACAGCGTCCCGGTGTAAAAATAAACTAAAAAAAAGACACAAAAACGCATAAGAAACAAAAAAGCAATAAATAGTCTAACATAAAATGTAAAGAAACTGAAACAAAGATAGGAAGTAGCCAAAAAGGTACTCGGGACTCTGGCTCTCTCAATCCCTTGGTGCCCTATGACGTCTGGGGAAACGATGATCCAGTGGCTGATCATCCTCATCATCATCATCTGACCGATGTCCAACAACATCCGGTCGACTAGTAGGCACGAGAGGCATAGGGAAAGACTCATCTCTCTCAGCAATATGTGCACTCATACATAAAAAATCTGGGATATTCCTCAAAGCATCCCAAATTGTTCGCTGAATTGATCTCTTCCTCCTCTCATTCTCGACCTTCTACTCTTGAAATTGCTGATCCATAAAGTCTGGTGAGTAATGTGGCAATCCGAGTTCTTCTTCAGGAAATTCGGGAAGCAAAAACCCTGAAGGTTGAGTAGCTAGAGAAGTAGGTGGAGCAGAAGTTGGAGCTTGAGCTCTCCTAGATTTAGCACGAGGTGCAGCCTCCTTTTTCTTAAGCTTGCCAGAAATCTCTGGATGTGTCAAATCTAACCGAAACACAACATTCTCCCTATAGGTAACAGAGGTGACATGAGGAGAAGGAAGAATGACATTCATCATCTGCGGTGTGTCATCGTAGAATGTCCACTGTTTTTTTCTCTAGAAAATAGCTGAATCTGGCCAATGCAGCTGTATCGATCAAATCAATCCTCTCAACAACCTCTGTTTGATTGAGTTCCAATCTGTGAAACCTGAAGATCGGCGTTAGGAGACTACCGATGGGTTCAACAAGTCCCTTCCATCGGTCTTCTCTAAACCTGCGTTTGACCAACTCATTATCAAATAGATAACCCCAATTGCTGTTCAAAGGAGGACTTATAGCATATGAAGGATCTTGGCAAAGATCTAGAACCAAAGGAAAGGTGGAATCGTGCAAGTATTCGAGCTGAGACTTAGTGACACTGCCCAATTCTTCTTTAGCAAGAATAGTAGACCCAATGTGCTTGGCAACAATCCGAATCGCAAGATTTCTAATGTGAGTGAGCTTCGAAGACTTACCCTGATACCCATCACCAGACAACAAATACCACAATGCATTCTTTGGAGGAGAATTTTTCGAGGGTTCCCGTCCCACAGCAAACTTGTCAAAACCATAAACCTGACATATCTCCTAGATAGTGATCGTGTAGAGAGCTCCTTTATACAAGTATGTGAGGTATTGGGCATATACCGAACTGTGAGGATCAGCACTCATATGAAGATCATACGTCGCTAAGAACTGCCTAACGATCTCAGGATAGAGCGGATAAGAGTCAAAACAGAACCTGGTTAAGCCTAGGTTATCAAGCAGCTTACTAACATCCTCAAGGATTCCCATCCAGTGCAAAGTTTCTCGGCAAAGGAACTTTGTCGGGATCATAGTGTTCGTGAGAAGCTGATCATAGAAGCTCTCATGGTAACTCTTCCAACTATCTCCTTCCTTTCTATCCTTGTAAGCTGCTGTTGTTTTAACATAGGAAGGATTATCCTTGTTTGCTACAATATCCATGAAATAGGTCTATTCTGGTCTTGGCCATGGCATACTCTTGCCAAGTTGCCCATATCAAGGTGTTCCATGAGGTTGTTGTGATGACTGACCACGCTGAGATTTGAAGATGCTCTGACCTTCTTTGTAGGCTTCTTAGGATTAGTGGATGACATTCGAACCATCTACAATTAAAGAATAGAGAATAAACCGAAAAATGAGTGTTTAATCGAGAAAATTCATAAGAATTTGAAAATTTAGGCATACAAATGGGTAAGTGGTTCGATTGCAAATCTAGTAAACAAGATCAACATCCAGCAATGCTTGAATCCAACCACAATCATCAAAATCAAGCCTAAAAATTTCCAAAATTCTCCAAAAATTCTCCTTTAATCTAACAAGCAATCACTAAAACAAAATTCAATCATCCAAACAGCAAGAGGGATTCGAATTCATGTAAGATTGAGGGATATGTATCAGTTAATCAATAAGAATCAACAAGAAATTAAATTCCTCTTTACCGAATTCAAATTCCAAAATCAGACATAAATTTTGAATTCAGAGAACATACCTTTGCCAATCCAAGTCAATAACCACAAAATCGGATAGAGGGTGAAAATCTAAGCAAGTTAGGCCTTTGAATCGTCAAAAGTGGATGAAAAACGAGAAAGAAATCAAGATAAGAAAATTTTCAGAATGGAAATTTTATAACTTGCTCAAATATAATCTTGTTCTTCGTGTTTAAGAAGACGTACCTGGGCCACAGATCGATCGATCCTTATGTTGATCGATTGATCTCTGCTCTCAATAGAAAAGAACGATCGATCATTACCTTGTATGTCATGCGATGGATCATGCGGTAAATCTCACCTTATTGCTCGATCGATCCCTATTTCCTAAGTCAGGCGACAGATCGTGTGCTTCTTCTCACCTTATTGCTCGATCGCTCTATGTTTCCTGAGTTATTCGATGGATCGAGCGCTTCTTTAATGTTTCATTGCTCAATAGATCTGCTCATGTTATGTCATGCTATGGATCATGCAGTAATTCTTATCTCCTTGGATCAGGCGGGTTGTGCTTGTTTGGTTGGGCAGCAGATCGTGTGCAAACTCATTCAACTCACTGATCGATCGATCGATCGTTGTGTGGATCAATCGATCGGTGCTCTCCGACAGCTTCCTTTCTTTGAACAAAAACACAAAAACAAAAACGAATGTAAACTTAAAAAGAAAAACGAATAACAAACTACCTAATAGTGGGTTGCCTTCCACTCAGCGCTCTTTTACTATCATTAGCTTGACTCGGATGCCATTCAGATGGGAGAACTGCTTGAGTGAGGTTTGCTCACTCCTTGGACACTAATTTCCTCAATAATGAACTTCTTCAACTGTTCATCTTTCTTGTGAATTGTCCTTCCTGAAGCATCCAGCAATGCAATAGTTCCATCCCGGCATATCTCCTTAACCTTGTAGACTCCAGAACTATCAAAGCTAAAGCTACCTGCAAAAACTTTGACAACCAAACCCTTAACATCATAATTGCAGAGTTTGTCAAGACGATAAAGGATACAAGTGTCTTGTCGTTCAGCTGAGTCCTTCTCCTGTTCACGAAGTAACTCATACTCCTCATCACAGTCACTGTCTTCTTCATCTCGTTTTACAACTTGAGTCGACGATTCAGCACGCACTTGCTTCCCTTTACCATCTCTAATCACCCCACAGAAATCACTTGATGAAGCTCGAATAGGATATGAAACATCCTTGTCCACATTCTGTAACACAACTCTCTGGTTAAGGAAGTCTAACTTGGCACCAGGTGTGTTGAGGAATGGTCTTCCCAATAAGATCGGAACAGCTCCTTCTCTCGCCATCTCAACTACAGTAAAGTCTATTGGGATTTTGCAATTCCCAACCAGAAGAGGTGAAGTCAACAAGTCTTCCTCTAGGTGCCTTAGAAGATGCATCTCCAAAAGAGACAGATGAGTTATGTTCCTGCATAAATTCAATACCGAGCTTCTTCATAGTCTCCAAAGAGATAACATTGATACTAGCTCCAGAATCACATAAGGCATCACTAAAAACTAGCTCTACAACTCGACAAGGTATAGTGAACTTTCCTTGATCTTCGATCTTCACAAGCTCCTTAGGGTATGGAATAGGAGGCTTGTACTTACTCTCAACTGAATTCCCAACTTCAGACTTGACTACATTGCATGATTCCTTGGGATTCTTCTCAACATTTTTAGGTAAAGCTCCTTGTGGACGCTTAATGGCTTCAGTAGTCTGAGCCACCTGAGTGTTTAGCTTCTTGATATGCATAGATACTGACTCAAACTTCCCATTCAGATCATTGTAAATGTTGTCCATCTTAGCATTAAGCTCCCTTGTAGTCTTTTGTTGTTCAACAACAAGTTGTTGAATTAGAACCTTGATCTCTTCGTTAGATGTCCCTAAAGCTGTTGTTGAAGGTTGTTGCTGCTGCATTGGTGGTAGCACATAAGGCTTGTATGGCCTTTGGCAGTTGCTTCATGCCGCATTCGGAACAAACGGCTTCTGATTACCCCATTTCTGACCTGAATTCTTAACGAATGGCTTTCCCTGAAAAGGTGATCCATGAGGCAATGTTGGGCTGGAAAAGTAACATCCTGAGGATTCTCGACGTTGGTGCTCCTGTAGGAAAGGTAGTTTGGATTCTGTTCCCTGTTCTGCCAGTTGGCATAATTGACCTCCCTTTGGTCTTCAAAAACAACTGAGTCATCTTGAACCTGAGCCACTTCTCTTCAGTCTTCAACTTGGTTCACACTCCTCTGATTAACCAGATTTGCTCGAATTAGGATATCCAA
The DNA here is from genome assembly GCA_900406435.1 of Lepidium aucheri. NCBI lineage: Eukaryota > Viridiplantae > Streptophyta > Magnoliopsida > Brassicales > Brassicaceae > Lepidium > Lepidium aucheri. The sequence continues at coordinate 51,521 of OVBA01000395.1, forward strand.
CTTCTCAACATTGTCATCGATCCTATGAATCTCAACACTTTAACTTTCTTGGTGCGATCATATTCTGGACAGTGACTACCAGAACGTGCAGCCATGTTATCAATCAAAGTGAAGGCTTCATCCCTAGTGTTAGTCATTAAGTCTCCATTGCTGGCAGCATTGAGTGAGTTCTTGTACTCCCACTCGATTCCACTGTAGAAAGTATTGAGAAGTTGCTCATCCAAATACCCATGGTGTGGACAATCTCGCTGGTACTCCTTGAAAAACTCCCATGCTTCATTCAGAGATTCCCCAGATTGTTGCTGAAATGATGAAATCTTGCTCTTGAGAGCTGCAGTTTTGGACTTAGTGTACAACTGATCAAGAAACGTTGCTCGAACCTGAGCCCAAGTGGTGAGTGGTCCTGGAGGTAATGAACGCAACCACCTAGAAGCTCTGTCTGAAAGTGAATGACAAAAAAGCTTACACTTCACATAATCTGCATGTACAGCGTTAGAGCTTGTGGTGCCACATACATCTTCGAAATTCTCTATGTGATCCATAGGATTCTCGCTTGGGAGTCCATTGAAGACATACTACTTTACCAACCCAATAAGCTGAGGTTTGATCTCATAATCATTTCTCTCAATCGCAGGAGGTTAGATGGCTGAGTGTTCTGATAGTAGATGTGTGGAGTGTCCATGTCACATATCGCTCTGCATTGAGCCTAATCTCAGCAAACTCTCTCTGCAACTGCTGCACTACTGTGGCCATCTCATGCGGATTATGTGCTTGATTCTCTGGTGGATTCATATTCGTAGCTTTTCTGTTCTCTCTTTCAACTCTCGCAAGCTCTTGATTATCCAAGTTGAGTAGATTTTTAGAACCTCGACTTCTGGTCATGCACCTGAAAAGAAACAAAATGATCAAAAAGAAAAACATGAATAGCGATATAGAATTAAAACTCTAAACAGAAAATCAAAAGGCAAATAATGGTTCCCCAACAACAGCGCCAAAAAATTGGTACTACGAGTTTTAACCCTATATCCTACTGCAAGTGCACATCAAACGTAATAGTATTTTGGGGTTGAATTCCTGAGAGAACCAAATAACACTTTTGACTTCTATCAAATCGCAAGCTATATCAATCAAAATCAGAGAGATAAATACTAACAACTTAAACGTAAATGTAATCAATATACTAAATCAATCTGATATCGGGTATTCATTCAGGAGTTAGAACACTTGTCAGGGAAACTATTCAGGAACTAATCTAATCTTATTCTCGGCTTGAACATAAATAAAGATAAACCAACTCTCGTTGAGTTTACCCCTCTACTAATAATCTAAAGGTCCTAACTCTCGTTGGCTTCAGATTACAAATCGGCTGTATTGTTTAGGTTCAATTACCCACAACCCAACCTAGCATCAACTCTCGTTGGTAGTGAAGGAATTGCTCTTTTAATATAGTTCTGGTTTTTAACAAACTTGTGGAAAGTTAACAACCTAAAATCATTGACTAGGTGATCAAGCTAATCTATGCATTAAACTCAAGTATTAGAAGGAGAATATTCTAATCATCAATCCTATTTGTTCCCTAACAGTTGAATTCTAAAACCCTAGAATCCCTAAACCCGATCTAAGATCTACTCAGACATACAACAATGAACAAAGTAAATCATGATGAACTAAAACTGAAATTGCATAAGAAATATTAATAGGGTTCATAAATTCTTCTCAAGTATGAAGAGATCTTCTCCCTAGCTTACAAACTCAAAAGCTGCTATAAAAATCATTCTTCAAAAGCTCAAAGACGACCTCTCAAAATAAAATAGGAAAAGAGTATTCATCAGTCTTAAAATAGGAGCTGAAAAATCATGGAATTAGGTTTCTTCGAAGAGCTTTGATCAATCAATCCTAGAGTTGATCGATCGATCCTTGGATATTAGGTCGATCTCTCAGAAGCCAAATCGTTCTTNGTCGTTCTTTAGATTGTGCGCATCTTTTTCGTTAAAGCACTGATCGATTGATCTTTGTGTTGATCGATCGATCCTCCCTCTCATGGAGAATACCATAAAACGCTTCAAACTTCTCCAAAGTCCACCTTCAAGCATGATCCCAACTCCGAGCATTTTTGACCTGAAATCTCAATAAAAACATAGACAAATTTCCCAAATATAACCATAATAATGAGCTCAAAACCAACAAAATATGAGGCACATCAGGTATATAACAGTCTGCATTTACTCTTAGGAGATGAGTGTGAAGTTTCCCAAAATTGCCATGGGATGAAATCCGTGGAGTGGTTCAGGAAAATGTGTTAGCCTCCATATTTGCTTTGTCGGGTGGCATGTAAAAAGCATATGATTAATGGTTTCAGGTTCCATTTCACATATCCTACATAATGGGCTATCAACAATCAAACGTTGAGCTAGATGTTGGTAAACTGGTAAAGCTTCTGAAACCGCCTTCCACATAAAGATTTTAATCTTGTTGGGGGCCCGTGTCTTCCATAGTTCAGTCTTGAGGATGTTCATATAATGAGGGGTTGTTTACCTCTCAATTGAGCCAAATTCATTAAGATTGCTACTCAGCAAATAACCGCTTTTCATAGAGTACTCTCTTGATCAGTTGAAACTCCAAATCCAAGAATCTCGAGAGTGGAGGCTTAGAGTAATTGATCTGATCTGTGGGATCTCAAAGTGCAGAAAGGTTCTATGTAAAATGTCCAAATTCCACCCATTTGAGTCTAGTAGATCAACAACTTTCAGTTCCACATTGAAGATGGTATCTCTACCAATTGGGGGTCGTGGTTGCTGATCCATAGTATAATTTGTAGTCCATACATATGTGTTAATCCCATTACCAATTTTTTTGATGAGGCCTTTAACAAGCCATCTTTTTCCATGTTGTATGCTTCTCCAGCCATAAGAAGGTTTGTAGCCTACAGAACTGTCCAGAATAGATGTGTTCCAATAATAGATTGAATTGTATACTCTAGCAAAAAGGGAGAAGGGCTGATGTAATAGCCGCCATGCCTATTTAGCCAACAATGCTAAATTAAAATTTTCAAAGTCTCTGAAGCCCAAACCACCGTTATCCTTGGATTTAGTGAGATGTTTTCAAGCAATCCACGAAATTTTTTTATGATAGGCATCATTATTCCACCAGTAAGACCTCATAATACTTGTTAGTTGTGTACATTGTGTTTTTGTCAGTTGGAAGCATGACATAGCGTAAAACAGGAAGAGACATAGCCACTGTTTTGATCGTTATCTCTTTGCCTCCGTTGATAATGTCTTTGCAAATCAGTCATTCGTTTTCTTTTTAAACTTTTTGTGATGAAGTCAAAGATATGTGTTTAGGAGCCTTTGAAGGAATCTGGAAGCCCAAGGTACTTCTCCATACCCCTTGTGGAATGTATCTGCAATCCGTCTCGTATCTGATTTTGAATATATTTGCGAATGGCGCCAAAAGTTATGGACGATTTTTCAAAATTAACAAGTTGACCTGATGTTTCAGTGTAGCCTTCCAGGCATGATTTTAGAGTGGCTGCTTCTTACAAATTTGCTTTACACACAAATAGGCTATAATCGACATACAATAGGTGAGTAATAGTGGGCCCTGAGCTGTGAAATTTAGATCGGTTATATTTCCTTGCGACCTAAGATATTCCATTCTGCCAATTAGAGCCTCTATGGAGAAGATATAAAGGTAAGGAGAAATTGGATCTCCTTGTCAGATACCTCTTTGAGGGTGAATTAAACCATGAGCCTGCCCATTAATGAGCACCGAGTACGAGACAGAGGAGACACATGATATTATCAACTAAATCCACTTACTAGAAAAACCGAGCTGAGAGAGAACCTGCTGGAGAAATGACCATTCTAACATATCATATGCCTTAGAGTATCCGTTTTAACTAGCATGTAATTCGCTTTATTCTTCCTGTTAGTTGTGATGTGATGTATGAGCTCATGCGCAATCATAACATTATCTGAGATCAATTTTCCAGGTGTGAAGGCTCCTTAGGTCTCTGATATTAGTTCACGTAAAAGGGGTTGAAGGCGAAGAGTAATAATCTTGGACACAATCTTGTATGGCATTGCACACAGACAAATTGGCCTAAAGTCCTTCATGTGTGATAGGAGTTCTGTCTTCGTGATCAAGCTAATATAGGTATAGTTCCACTCTGACGGTATAGTTTCAGAATTGAAGACCTCTTGTATCTCTACGCTAAGTTGTGGTGCAATGAAATCCCAATAAGTTAGAAAAAACCAACCGGTCATTCTGTCAGGTCCTGGATCGCTATCCGCACAGATACTAAATACTGATTCTTTGATTTCTTCCAAAGAGGGAGATGCTAATAGAGCTGAATTCATCTGATTTGTAACTTATGGCCGGATATGGCAAGAGAAGCACTCAAGATTAGTCGGGTTTGAAGATTAAAATAAGTCCCTGAAGTATTGTGAAGCAATGGAGCCTTTTGAACCTTCAAGGTATTGTTTGCAGCCTACAGAATCCTGTAGACATTGTATGGAATTCCTCTTGCGTTGTTTGTTTACACTGTCATGAAAGAACTTGGTGTTGGCGTCTCCCTCTCTGAGCCACTTTGCTTTTGAATTCTGTTTCCAAAAACCTTCCTATGCTACAACTTGATGTAGAAGTTCTGTCTTGAGTTGATGTAGCAAGTCGAAACTGGGAGAAAGTTTCTCTACTTCTTTTTGAAGCTTTCGTATTAAGGCATCGATGCGCTGAGACGAGTTGACTTGTTTGTTCTTTTTCCACTGAGTAATGTTCTTCCTACATATCTTGATCATATCATGTAGTGAAGCATCTAGGTGCAAGCGCCAACTATGTGAGATCATTGCAGAAATTCATTGTTGTGGAGCCATCTTTTGTCAAAGAAAAATCATTTAAAGTAATGGTAAACTTCCGCAGCAAAGGAGGTGTAGATTAGCCTGTGAACCAACCCCATTATTTTTATGTATGTGGTTATAGTTTTTGGAAATTTACACCACATTTCAGCATTGCCAAAACCTTTATCTAATCTTTCTTGTACCCAAATATTATTTCTTCTTCCCATCAATGAAAATTGCGGACCGGTTCTATCAAATTCTTGCATATTACAGTAAGAAAGAAGCTTACGGAAAGATTGTGTAGCCTAATTTGGTCAGCCTGGACCCCCTAATTTTTTCGTATTATCTTGGATTTCAGTTCCACATTGAAGATGGTATCTCTACTAATTGGGGGTCGTGGTTGCTGATCCATGATCCAATTTGTAGTCCATACATATGTGTTAATTCCATTACCAAATTGTTTGATGAGGCCTTTAACAAGCTATCTTTTTCCATGTTGTATGCTTCTCCAGCCATAAGAAGGTTTGTAGCCTATAGAACTGTCCAGAAAAGATGTGTTCCAATAATAGATCAAATTGTATACTCTAGCAAAAAGGGAGAAGGGATGATGTAATAGCCGCCACGCCTGTTTAGCCAACAATGCTAAATTAAAATTTTCAAAGTCTCTAAAGCCCAAACCACCTTTATCCTTGGATTTAGTGAGATGTTTCCAAGCAATCCACAATTTTTTTATAATCGGCATCAGTATTCCACCAGTAAGACCTCACAATACTTGTTAGTTGTGTATATTGTGTTTTTGTCAGTTGGAAGCATGACATAGCGTAAAACAGGAAGAGACATAGCCACTGTTTTGATCATTATCTCTTTGCCTCCCGTTGATAACGTCTTTGCAAATCAGTCACTCGTTTTCTTTTTCAAACTTTTTATGATGTAGTCAAAGATATGTGTTTTGGAGCCTTTGAAGGAATCTGGAAGCCCAAGGTACTTCTCCATACCCCTTGTGGAATGTATCTGCAATACATCTCGTATCTGATTTTGAATATATTTGCGAATGCCGCCAAAAGTTATGGACGATTTTTCAAAAATTAACAAGTTGACCTGATGTTTCAGAGTAGCTTTCCAGGCATGATTTTAGAGTGGCTGCTTCTTACAAATTTGGTTTACACACAAATAGGCTATAATCGACATACAATAGGTTGAGTAATAGTGGGACCTAAGCTGTGAAAATTTAGAGCGGTTATATTTCCTTGCAACCTAAGATATTCCATTCTGCCAATTAGAGCTTCTATGGAGAGGATATAAAGGTAAGGAGAAATTGGATCTCCTTGTCGGATACCTCTTTGAGGGTGAATTAAACCATGAGCATGCCCATTAATGAGCATCGAGTACGAAATAGAGGAGACACATGACATTATCAACTGAATCCACTTACTGGCAAAACCGAGCTGAGAGAGAACCTGCTGGATAAAGGACCATTCTAACCTATCATGTGGCTTAGAGATATTTGTTTTAACTAGCATGTAATTCGCTTTATTCTTCATGTTAGTTGTGATGTGATGTATGAGCTCATGCGCAATCATAACATTATCTGAGATCAATTTTCTAGGTGTGAAGGCTCCTTGGGTCTCTGATATTAATTAGTTCACGTAAAAGGGGTTGAAGCTGATGAGTGATAATCTTGGAGACAATCTTGTATGGCATTGCACACAGACTAATTGGCCTAAAGTCCTTCATGTGTGATGGGAGTTCTGTCTTTGGGATCAAGCTAATATAGGTATAGTTCCACTTTGATGGTATAGTTTCAGAATTGAAGACCTCCTGTATCTCTACGCTAAGTTGTGGTGCAACGAAATCCTAATAAGTTCGAAAAAACCAACCAGTCATTCTGTTGGGTCCTGGAGCGCTATCCGCACAGATGCTAAATACTGATCCTTTGATTTCTTCCAAAGAGGGAGATGCTAATAGAGCTAAATTCATATGATTTGTAACTTATGGCCGAATATGGCAAGTGAAACAGTCAAGATTAGTCGGGTTTGATGCTTAAAATAAGTCCCTGAAGTATTGTGAAGCAATGGAGCCTTTTAAACCTTCAAGGTATTGTTTGCAGCCTACAGAATCCTGTAGACATTGTATGGAATTCCTCTTGTGTTGTTTGTTTACACTGTCATGAAAGAACTTGGTGTTGGCGTCTCCCTCTCTGAGCCACTTTGCTTTTGATTTCTGTTTCCAAAAACCTTCCTATGCTACAACTTGATGTAGAAGTTCTGTCTTGAGTTGATGCAGCAAGTCAAAATTGGGAGAGAGTTTCTCTACATCTGTTTGAATCTTTTGTTTTGAGGCATCGATGCGCTAAGATGAGTTGACTTGTTTGTTCTTTTTCCACTGAGTAATGTTCTTCCTACATATCTTGATCCTATCATGTAGTGAAGCATCTAGGTGCAAGTGCCAACTGTGTGAGATCATTGCAGAAAATTCATTGTTGTGGAGCCATCTTTTGTCAAAGAAAATTCATTTAAAGTAATGGTAAACTTCCGCAGCAAAGGAGGTGTAGATTAGCATGTGATCCGACCCCATTGTTTTTATGCATGTGGTCATAGTTTTCGGAAATTTACGCCACATTTCAGCATTGCCAAAACCTTTATCTAATCTTTCTTGTACCCAAATATTATTTCTTCTTCCCATCAATGAAAATTGCGGACCGGTTCTATCAAATTCTTGCATATTACAGTAAGAAAGAAGCTTACGGAAATATTGTGTAGCCCAATTTGCTCAGCCTGGACCCCCTAATTTTTTCGTATTATCTTGGATTTCATTGAAGTCTCCTATAATCATCCAAGTTGAGGTTCTAGTGTTGTTGATTGTTCTTAATTGCTCCCAAACATGTGGTCTAAGGTATTGAACCGGGTGTCCATAAACAAAAGATACAAAGACCATGTGCATACCTATTCAAAAGTGCGTGTCTATAATATTTTCATTACCTTGAAGGATAGTGAGATTCGTTTTATTCTTCTAGAATAAAGCTAATCCTCCGCTGAGTCAATTCAGGTCAATAATAAAGTTGTGTTGATAACCTAACCATTTTTGCATAGTCTGTACATAAGTTTTATTGTTTTTCATTTTCATGAGGAATAAGTAGTCATGAAATAAACACCTTCGTATTTCCTTTAAACATTGAACTGTCAAGGTATTCCTCAATCCTTGATAGTTCCAACTGATTACACTCATTGTCTATCGGGTGACTTAAGAGAAGCTACCATACCTTTAAGAGTAGATTTGCTAGCCTGTGAGTCAGAGTGGGGTTCAGCTTTTATTATTTTACGTTTCTTTTTATAGTTATGCAAGGAAGAGCTTCCTTCCATCCCCAATTTTCTCTCTGTGTGAAGCCCTGAAAAAGATGTCTGGAGATTGGAGGATAATTTTGATCGGCTGGTGTGATAAGTATGTACTAGAGGAGGGCCTTTTCGTGGAAGTATTTCCTTATTTGGCAAGAGAGGTCATGAGGATTGTGGGTTGGTGATTGGGCTAATAATTACTGCCTGTGAAGTGGGGGGAATGTTTGAGGTATTTCGTTTAATTTTTGGGACAGAACTTCCAAACACATATACTTATTTATGTTAGGTGAGGATTTTGGTAATGGTCTCTCCTCCCTTCGAGGATGGCTTCGGCTAATGGATTGTTGAATTGGAGTAGGGTTGTGTGTAGTTGGGTTAGCTGAATGAAGAGTTGAAAGTGGAGCCCTAGTTTCCATAGTCGCTTGATTAACATTGTCTTGCTTTGTGAGGTAGTATGTCCAGGAGAAGTGGGTGGGGATGGTGGTTCTAGCCATGGACAATGTCTCTTATCATGCATAAGCCGAAATCAATAGTAACAGATCTTCTTAACTCGTTCAAATTCAAAAGAGACTATTATGATTTTACTGTCTGGAAATCGAAATGCATGTTGTGGACGAAGTGGTGTGTCAAGGTTGTATAAGATTTTGACCCTAATAAATTCGTGAATACTAGTCCTATTATCATCAAAATCCACTTCAAGCACCTCACCATAAGTGCTACCAATCGCAGCAAAGAGATCCCTTGTGTGATGGTGTATAGGTATGTTAAACATACTCAACCAAATCAGAATTTTGGAGACTGAGCATTCGTCTTGCATGTCCTGTTTTGTGGTGACTGCAACACCCCAGTCTTCAAAATTCCACAATCTGAATCTCGTTCTTGCTTAGAGTGATTCTTCGGAAGGGAAACAAAATTGAAAATAATCTTGGGAAACAAATGAACCGATTACCGTGGAAAAAGTTCTCCATATGCGAGGTAGTGATATCATAGCTCTGGCCATGTTTTGTTTCTTTGAGTTTAAAAGTCTTCCTACAAGTATGTAGTTTTGATCCTGCATGTTGGTGTAATTGCCAGAAATTGGTGGATCGACTGGTTCTTCATCATCTAGTTGCATAGATCGAAAAGATTCATGAAGAGCAAGTTCTTCCATTGTCCGATTGGGTCTGATTGCAATCACTCTTATAGAAATGGTAACTAGTCAGGTATGTTAGAGATAGTAAGCAAGCTTATCTTGGAAAAGACATGCAATGAGAATGCCGTATGATACAGAATATGATGCTGTGAAGGTAGAGGTGGGACATGGAAGCAAAGGGGCTCTGATGGTTACTCTTACACTCTATCACCGGAGAGAAAAGAGACTCCTACATAAATCTCGTAGTTGGTGGGATTCGATCTCTGGTTATACATGTGCGTCTGCCTTTAGTGGATTACCACTTACAAACCAAAATTTTTTGTTTTTTAATATGGTTATCATTATAAAAAAGTAAAAAACATTTCAATAAGCCCTACCAATATTCCTGTCTATGTCACTGCTCTTTCCGAGAATAGCCAAGCCGTTGTCCGTTCGTTCTCAGGCCAGCTTCTTACCTCTGACGCTTACGAATCAGCTACTGTGTTCGTTTCACGCTTCCAGAATAATGGTCCGGTAGTGATTTCCGAATGTTTACTTTTCGGGATTATCACCTGATTTCGATTGTCTAAGTCTGAGAATCGAATGTTTTGTTTTCTGAATTTGCAGTCTGAATCAGAGAAGAAGATTCTTACAGAAGAAGAACTTGAGCGGAAGAAGAAGAAGGAAGAGAAGGTTTGACTCTGTGAATTTTGTTCTCCATTTTTCAGAAACATTGTCCTAGTTAGAATCAACGTGGTTATCATGTTCTCGTAGAGATAGATTTCAACTATTCTAACATTTGGAACCTCATAGACGAATGGTTGAGTATGTTGTTCAATCAAGGGAAATGCTTGGAGAGATTCGATAGTAGTGCAGTTGGCTCTCTTAGAATTTGCCCATTCGGTAATTGGAACAGTTGAGATCGTAGATAGAATATATGCCTAGTTCTTCTCTCAGATAGTCATAGGAACGTGTGAACTACCTTCTCCACTTTGTCAGAATGAGGAATCTAATAAAGAAATGTTTAACACTAATAGTTTGATCACATGCCTTGAACCCTTATAATCGTAGTTCATGTTTCTTTCGGCATTGTCGTGTAATGGAATTCAACGTCATTTCGTTTTTGTTTTTCTGTCGTGAGAGTTAGTTAAATAGATATTAATTCAATTATATGGTTCTGTCAATTCCCATCATATTACATTGAGTTAGATTTCAGTTTGTATATATTATTATACGATATCAACTATAAAAGTAATCTGTGAACTTCTTATAGAATAAAGAAAAGGAGTTGAAGAAGCAAAAAGCATTGGAGAAAGCAAGGCTAGCAGAATTGAAGGTATTATCTGAGGGACTCCAACTATGCATTTCGATTTCCTGCTACATATGTATTTATAACCTGTGAGTCACAACCTCTCTTTTCCTGATACTAGAAATATATGATGGTGTCCTTATTGTGTAGGCAAAACAGGCCAAAGATGGAACCAATGTCTCTAAAAAGAGCGCAAAGAAGAGCGCAAAATGCAATGCGTCAGAAGAGAATCCAGAGGCATTTGTGGACCCTGAAACTCCACTTGGTGAGAGGAAAAGGCTTTCTTCACAGATGGCTAAACAATACAGTCCTGCTGCAGTGGAGAAATCGTAAGTGTATGGAGCTTTTTTTTAAATAGGAATTTGAAGGTGGCGTTCCTTCATCCCTCAAATTCCCTCTAGATAATCTCCGTATTATTTTGTAATTGGCTAGATGGTATGCCTGGTGGGAGAAATCTGAACTTTTTAAGGCAGATGCTAAGAGTTCCAAGCCACCCTTTGTTATTGTAAGGCCTTATACGATTCTTGAATTCAGGTTCACTCTGGCATAGACCTTTATATTGTCTTCTCCAATACTTCAAACTGTGCAACCTTTTTTACTTGAGAAAATCATTAGCTTGTGGAATTATGAATAGCTTCTTTTAAGATTTTAACGTTTTTCGTTAATCCTTTGATTGTTTCTCCAGGTTCTTCCTCCACCAAATGTGACTGGAGCCTTGCATATCGGCCATGCGTTAACATCTGCAATCGAGGTTTCGTTAGCACATTGTTTGGTGCTATTGCTGTGTCTATGTTCCTCCCGATGATCAGCAGCTAAACATTTACTGATGCAGGATACAATTATTCGGTGGAAGAGAATGTCTGGGTATAATGCCTTGTGGGTACCGGGGGTTGACCATGCTGGTATAGCTACACAGGTTCGACCCTATCTCTTGTCCGATATTGTATAACTGTCAGCCTATAGAGTGAATCCTCTTATGGCTACATTTTATATTTTACTTTTATATTTTAACTCATTGTTTAATATTCTTTGTTGGGGTTGATTGTAGGTTGTGGTTGAGAAAAATATTATGCGGGAACGCGGAATGACAAGGCATGACGTTGGCCGTGAAGAATTCATAAAGGAAGTGAGTTGAAAACAAAATATATGGATCAATCTCGTTTTTTTCGTTACTTAATATTTTTGTTGCTTATGATAATGGAAAAGGTGTGGAAGTGGAAGAACCAGTACGGTGGTACAATTCTAACCCAACTACGGCGCCTAGGATCTTCTCTCGATTGGTCTCGTGAGGTAAAATTCAGTGATCTGTCCATTATCAGAAAATGTTATGAATAATTGGCGATATATAACTTATTTCGCTGCTGTATGAACATATGTGTAAATGATTATTTTATTTTATTGTGTCCTTGGCCATTCATCTTACTGATGCAAGCATATATGTAGTGTTTTACACTGGACGACCAAAGATCAAAAGCTGTCAATGAGGCCTTTGTACGGTTGTATAAGGAAGGGCTTATCTATAGGTATGTTTAAGTCTGATTTTGTTATTGACACAAGCTATAAATTCCTGTTGTAAAAGTCCATTGAACTATCCACAGGATAGTTCTCTATACCATTTTCTGTTACCTTGTTTGAAAGAAGCACATTTAACTGAAGCCATTCCATGACTTGTGCAGGGATATTCGGCTTGTTAATTGGGATTGTGTTTTAAGAACAGCCATATCTGATGTTGAGGTAAGGCGGCAGCCATGGTTAGACTATGATTTCTGGACGGCATCCTCTTTATGTGGAGTGTTTAATATCTGTAGGTTGAATATATCGACATTAAAGAAAGAACACTACTGAAAGTTCCTGGCTATGAGAAACCAGTAGAATTTGGCCTTCTTACTTCGTTTGCTTACCCTCTGGAAGGAGGCTTGGGCGAGGTTGTTGTTGCCACTACTAGGGTGGAAACGATGCTTGGGGATACTGCTATCGCTATTCATCCCGATGATGCAAGATATAAGCATCTTCATGGGAAGTTTGCTGTGCACCCATTCAATGGACGGAAGTTACCAATTATCTGTGATGGAATACTTGTTGATCCGAATTTTGGTACTGGTTGTGTTAAGGTATACGGAGTCTCTGTTATTTATTGGGATTCTATGTTTCTTCTACTCCTTTTAGTTTGTTTTTCTTGTATCAAAGTTACTTTGTTCTTGTTTTGTAGATTACTCCTGCTCATGACCCCAATGATTGTGAGGTTGGAAAGCGCCACAAGCTGGAATTCATAAACATATTTACGGATGATGGAAAAATCAACACGAATGGGGGGCCTGACTTCACAGGGATGCCACGTTTTGCAGCTCGTGAGGCAGTTGTTGAAGCTCTGCAGAAGCAGGTATTTCTGTCACTTGTCACGTAACATATATATAGACATCTTTGTCAGTTGTTGGGTTGAGAAGATATCGTTAGAACGTGGATGATGCTTGCAACTGTCTTACAACTGTTCTGTCTATATATTATTCAGGGACTGTATAGAGGTGCTAAAAACAATGAAATGAGGCTTGGACTTTGCTCAAGAACCAATGATGTTATTGAGCCTATGATAAAGCCTCAATGGTACGTTAATTGCAGCATGATTGGAAAGGAGGCTCTTGATGTTGCCATTACGGATGAAAACAAGAAGCTCGAGTTTATACCAAAACAGTACACAGCAGAATGGAGAAGGTTTCTTTCATTTATCATTTGCTCTTAGGGTCTGTCAATTACCTCATTTATTAACATTCTAACTGCACCATTGTATGAATAAGCTGGAATAGCTATATATATTTTTTTGGGTCAAAATAGCTGTAATAGCTATATATGATGTCATTTCACCATCTATTGACAATAACAACATTACAGATGGTTAGAGAACATCCGTGACTGGTGTATTTCGAGACAGCTTTGGTGGGGCCATAGAATACCAGCATGGTATGCCACGTTAGAGGAAGATCAGCTCAAGGAAATTGGTGTGTATAATGACCACTGGGTTGTTGGAAGAACCGAGGAAGAAGCTCGGAAAGAGGCTGCTCAGAAATTTGCTGGGAAAAAGTTTGAACTCACTCAAGATCCTGATGTACTCGATACATGGTTTTCTTCTGGGCTCTTTCCATTATCTGTTCTAGGATGGCCAGATGAAACTGACGACTTCAAAGCCTTCTATCCAACTTCTGTTTTAGAAACTGGACATGATATTCTCTTTTTCTGGGTTGCTCGTATGGTTATGATGGGAATGAAACTAGGTGGTGATGTTCCATTCAGCAAGGTATGCGTAAATTTTATGTCAAACTAGGATCATAATCTCGTCCTTACATGCATGTATTACTTTGTGAGCAGTACTTATATGCAAAAACATATTTTGTTTTTCTTGTTATAGGTTTATTTGCATCCTATGATACGTGATGCACATGGACGTAAGATGTCGAAATCTCTTGGAAATGTCATTGATCCGCTTGAAGTGATAAACGGAGTAACTCTTGGAGGCCTTCATAAGAGATTAGAAGAGGGTAACATGGATCCAAAAGAGCTGGTTGTTGCCAAAGAGGGACAAGTGAAAGACTTTCCCAATGGTATCCCTGAATGTGGCGCTGACGCTCTCCGGTTTGCACTAGTCTCTTACACTGCTCAGGTACTATCCATCTCACGCATCCTGACAACCTCCTTTAGTGTATATTCTATGAACTAAACATTGCTTTACTATTGATTCTTTCTAGTCTGATAAAATTAACTTGGACATCCTCCGAGTTGTTGGTTACCGTCAATGGTGTAATAAGCTGTGGAACGCTGTCAGATTTGCGATGATGAAGCTTGGTGATGATTATATCCCTCCGCAGACGCTAAACCCTGAAACCATGCCTTTCAGCTGCCAATGGATTCTCTCTGTTCTGAATAAGACAATATCAAAGACAGTGGAGTCATTGGAGGCATTTGAGTTCTCCGATGCAGCCAACACAGTGTATGCATGGTGGCAATACCAGTTCTGTGATGTGTACATTGAAGCAATCAAGCCTTATTTTGCTGGTGACAACCCGACGTTTGCTTCAGAGAAGGCCCATGCACAACAGGCTCTCTGGATAAGTCTGGAGACTGGCTTGAGACTGCTTCACCCATTTATGCCTTTTGTTACTGAAGAGCTATGGCAGCGGCTTCCCTCACCCAAAGACATTGAGAGAAAGGCGTCTATCATGATATGTGACTACCCATCTGCTATAGAGGTCAGTAAGATTTTCTTAGTAACTCGTCATAACTGTTTGGGTTTCTTACTTTTTTTCTTCTGCTGTCGTGAACCCAGTCTTGGAACAATGAGAAAGTGGAAAGCGAAATGGAAACTGCTCTTGCAACTGTGAAATGCATGAGGGCACTTAGGGCAGGGTTGCTGGAGAAACAGAAAAATGAAAGGTGGGTATATGATTAAAGCCCCATTCGAGATACGCTTTGAGACATTTTGATAACCATCATGTATCTTCGTCAAATATACTGTCACTAAAAAGGTTACGTTTTGGTTGTATATATTTCTCAGGTTACCTGCTTTTGCTCTGTGTGAAAACAACTTAACATCTGAAATTATAGAATCTCACGAGTTGGAGATCAGAACCCTTGCAAATTTATCATCATTGAAGGTAAAATCTATCTTCAGTTTCTTTCTTGTGGTTTCTATATAGTTTGGTGTATCATTTATGAGTTTCTATGGAGCTATTGCGATATAGGTTCTGTTAAAGGGAGAACACGCAGCCCCACCTGGATCCTCAGTTGAGACGGTGAACGAGAACCTCAAGGTGTATCTTAAAGTGGATGGAGCTATTAACACAGAAGCTGAACAAGAAAAAATCAGAAACAAGATTAATGAACTACAAAAGTAAGTCCCTAATGAATCAAAACAAAATGTATGAATTGCATCTTAGTTTCCTGAGATTTGCTCCTTTGACATTCTATTCACTGTTACATCAGACAAAAGGAGAAGTTGCAGAAGATGATGAGTGTGTCTACTTATGAAGAGAAAGTCCCTGCAAATATAAAAGAAGACAACGCTACAAAGCTTGCTAAAATTCTCCAAGAATTCGATTTTTTTGAGAAGGAAAGTGCTCGTCTTGCTGCAGAAACAGGCAATTCAGCAAATCGACAAATGGAACAAAAGAAGTGAGAGACAAAGTCAAGAGTTTATGTCTGAGAAGGGCAAATGAAATATTTAGATTGAGGAAACTATGTCCGATATTGCGTTTTGACAAATATTGATTAGTTCTGGACAGATATTAATACAAACACCATTTGTTTTGGTGGTTAACAAGAGTTGAATTGTTTTTTGTTTACTCTACTGAGTTAAGACTTAAGAGCTTAGGTGGTAATGTTGGCCTGGTCAACCCGGTACGAACCCACATGGTCTACAAAAAGTCTATTATCAACTCTTAAATACAAATTAGGCTCGAGGTTCGGATTAAAAAATTGTCTCGAGACTACTTAAGGGTGATTGCCGTAATTTAGGCGTGTGGCTCATATGCATGATCAAGCGAGACTAAACCTTAACAATTCACCATTGTCATGTAAACTGTTCTTCTTTTCTTTTCTTTTTGTCTTTTTTTTGGTTTCAACTAGTATTAATATTCATTTTCAAAAAAAAACTAGTATTAATATTCATAGTGTAGAAACTACCTTATACCATTAGTGTATCATCACATGTTGAAAACAATAAATTCTGACTTGGCCGGTTACTTTTCGAAGTTTTTTCGGTGTACTTCTGGTTCTCTTCCAGTATTGTTGTTGCTGTTTATGTTGAATTAATTTTGTTTTCGATTTACTTTCTTTGTTTCCAGTTAAACTTAGATTAATATAGGTCTATCTCTCAAATAACGAGTATGGCATGGTCTTTAACCGATTTATCCGGTTTTGCATCCATTCTTACGGATTTGGTAATTGTCCATCAAAGATTGTCGGTGATTTTAAATCTTGTGATCTTTGCTGACTTTTAGAGGAATAACTCTTCGTTCTGTCGGAGTTGCGTTTAGTTGGATCTTCACAGGTCGAGTTTCAAAGCTAGTTTGATTTTAGATTCAATCAATATCGAACAAAAGAAGTGAGAGACAAAGTCAGAGTTTATGTCTGAGAAGGGCAAATGAAATATTTAGATTGAGGAAACTATGTCCGATATTGCGTTTTGACAAATATTGATTAGTTCTGGATAGATATTAATACAAACACCATTTGTTTTGGTGGTCAACAAGAGTTGAAGTGTTCTTTGTTTACTGTACTGAGTTAAGACTCAAGAGCTTAGGTGGTAATGTTGGCCTGGTCAACCCGGTACGAACCCACATGGTCCGCAAAAAGTCTATTATCAACTCTTAAATACAAATTAGGCTTGAGGCTCGGATTAAAAAATAGTCTCGAGACTACTTAAGGGCGATTACCATAATCTAGGCGTGTGGCTCATATGCATGATCAAGCGAAACTAAACCTTAACAATTCACCATTATCATGTAAACTGTTTTTCTTTTCTTTTTTTTTTTCTTTTGTCTCAACTAGTATTAAAAAACTAGTATTAATATTCATAGTGTAGAAACTACCTTATACCATTAGTGTATCATCACATGTTGAAAACAATAAATTCCGACTTGGCCGGTTACTTTTTGAAGTTTTTTTGGTGTACCTCTGGTTCTCTTCCAGTATTGTTGTTGCTGTTTATGTTGAATTAATTTTGTTTTCGATTTACTTTCTTTGTTTCCAGTTAAACTTATATTAATATAGGTCTATCTCTCAAGTAACGAGTATGGCATGGTCTTTAACCGATTTATCCGGTTCTGCATCCATTCTTACGGATTTGGTAATTGTCCATCAAAGATTTTCGGTGAT